>LPNX010654689.1:762903-829684 GCA_001517045.1 Pseudotsuga menziesii
AATCTCACGGTTAATGAATGAAAGCTGAAAAGGAAATAGTTCCCCTTCAACTACATCTATTGAACAACATTTGAACATTCCACCAAGGCTTTCTCCAACAGGCAAAATTGTAATTATATATTGCAAAACGAAATAGTTCCTCTTACAATGTGTTCTCACAAGTCTAACTGGGAAAAAGTCCTTTATCTAACTCTCCTATACTTATACAAAACCAACCAAAACCTTTGAGCTGCCCCCCAACCGTTTTAATCTCATAGTTTTGTCATTTTGTGAATGCTCATGATTCAAACGTTACATTTCAGATAAACACTTTTATGAAAACGGGACCAGCGTGGTAACTGACGAACTGCCCAAGCCTGAGCCTCTGCTCTTAATGATTACGCTCTATAATTCTTTGGTCCTTTTTAGATCTTGTTGGTCTTAGCCTTTCGCTCTCTTCTTTTCCTCGAGCAACATCTCTGTTTCTTTATGCTTTAACTTCTTCTTTCAAGGTCGCTCCTCTGTTGCTTTGCCTTTTAGGCATATATTCTTTGCAGCAATCTTCCTATCCTGAACATATCAGATCATTAGTGTTTAACAGGGTAACACAAACTAGATCAATACATGCGTTCTGTAATATGAACTATAAACAATATTAATGCATGAAAATAAAGAATGCCAAGACAAAAGAGATCTCGCAAGTTTGTGCTTAAACCCCTGTTCAAAACTTAACATGTGCTTGATAGAACAGATTTTTTCTCCCAATCCAGGCCACATCTGCACTAGAACGAAAACCTCCAATGAAAGTAAAGACCAGGACAAAGTAACCACCATTCTTCGAAACACCCAACCCCAAACCTCGTTCTTCAACTTAGACAACTTTAACATCGACCTGCGCCCACGGGAAACCTCCACCACTACATAGAACAATGTAAAACACATCAGAACGGTAGGAAAGACCCCACCGACCGTACTAAGCATCGGGTAGATAAAAACCTCATCAGCAGATGGAAAACTAGGGACAGGCGATTAGCCCGCTAAGGAGCCGCAACGGCGGGCGATGCACATACTAAGGGTTCCGCAATAAAAGAAAACAATCGACGAAAATCAAACCAACGACGAAAAATAGAGCAACCACGTCAGATGGTTAGCCCGCTCCGGAGCCGCAACGACGGGATTAAAATAGACTATGGCTTCCGCCAAAATATGAAACCATCGGCGATTGGAACAGTTAAAGCCTAATCCCCGATTTAAAAGTCCAATCATGGCGCCGCCAGCGATAATAAAAATACAAAAACATGGAATTGACAAAAGTAAAAGTTTTTTCCGTTGCGGTGCTTACAACCTTTCCTCTGAAACGACGGCAATACAAGGCCCTAATGCTCAGATGGTTTTCAAACAAAACGCCGAAAATAGAAACGAGAGCGCATCGGCGGAAGCTAGAGCTATGGATCGGGTCGTTACTCCGCTGAACATTCGCAACGGCGGCTGCGTAGTTGACTATGGCCCCGATTTATAACTCCAACAAATCCTGACAGCGAGATCAGAAATCACCGTAAGTCATACTTTAAGCCAAAAGGCAGCATCAGCATAAAAGATATTCATTCAACAATCATCCTCAAAAATCAAAATTGCAGTAAAGTCAAGCAATCCCAACAAACTAAGCAAGACAAAATTTAAAAAGGAGGGTCCCAATTTTTTTAGAAATTTGGGAAAAAGTTGCAGCTGCAACAATCGGTTAAAAGGAGAGGCATTCAGACTGAGAGTTTTGATGGGTTCTCAGTAGCTGCAGCAGGTCACTCCATGGAGTGTAGTCAGAGGATTCCTAAATTAAAAGTAACACTTGGGAATTATACAGTGATAGAGACATTCTACGTGGTAGATGTACCTGACATGAACGTGGTATTAGGAGTTCAGTGGCTGTATTCCATAGGGAAGTATCCCACGAACTACCAGACCATGGAGATGGAGTTCACATGAGCAGAGGGACAAATAGTAGTATTGAGGGGGATGAATACCTACCCTCCCACATCAGTGACATCCCACAGGATGGAGGCAGTACTCCGACATGGAGATATTGAGTGGGCAACAGAGTGTTTAGTTACCTTCAGGAAACCACCAGATCAGGCCACCCAACATCCAGCAGATATAGAGGCCTTACTGCAGAAGCATAAGGCAATATTCATAGACCTTCCAATAGGTCGACCACTAGATAGGGGGTTTGAGCACATTATTGAGTTAGAGGAGGGGACTCGAGCAGTTATCACCACTCCTTCAGACATCCTAAGAGGTAGAAAAATGAGATAGAGAGTACAATCAAGGAACTACTCAAGCTAGGGTACATCAAACCTAGCTCCAGTCCCTTTGCATCTTTAGTAGTGCTAGTAAAGAAAAAAGATGGAACCCTACGCATGTGCATTGATTACAGGGCACTCAATAAGAAGACCATAAAAAACAGGTATCCCATCCTGAGGATTGATGAGCTGATGGATGAACTATAGGGGGCAAAGTACTTTTTCAAGATTGACCTCCGTTCAGGTTACCATCAGATTCGGTTCAGGGAACAAGATGTTCGAAAAACCGCCTTCCGTTGCCACTACAGACATTATGAGTTTCTAGTGATGCCATTCGGGCTCGCTAATGCACCAACTACTTTCTAGTCATGCATGAACCATATCTTCAAGGCTCAGTTACGAAAGTATCTTCTGGTATTCTTCGACGACATATTGATATACAATAGAACTTGGGAAGAACATTTGAGACATCTAGATGAAGTACTTGGCATTCTATAGGAGCAGTCACTGTATGCCAAAATGTCCAAGTGTGAGTTCTGCAGGTAGGAGATGTTATACTTGGGGCATGTGATAGGGGCCAACGGGGTCCAGGTGTACTTAGAGAAGATTCGGGCAATATTGGATTGGCCTACACCTAAAAATGTGACAAAACTGAAGGGATTTTTGGGCCTTTGCACCTACTACAGGAGGTATGTCAGTGGATTCTCACAGATGACCTCACCCCTCATAGATCTTACCAAGAAAGGGGCATTTAGTTGGTCGGAGACAGCACAACATAAATTCGAGAAAATGAAAAAGGTAATGAGTTCATGCCCAGTATTAGATTTACCAAACTTTTCTCAACCCTTTGTGTTAGAATGTGATGCTTCAAGAGAGGGAATTGGGGTAGTTTTGATGCAGAACAACCACCCCATTGCATTTGAGAGCAGGAAGCTCAAAGACTATGAACGCCATTATTTGATATATGAAAAAGAGATGTTAGCCATTCTCCATGCGCTAACCAAGTTTAGGCAGTACTTGGTGGGTCGCAGATTCAAGGTTAAGATAGATCACAATAGCTTGAAATACTTCTTACAGAAGAAAGAGTTAAACGAGAGACAACACAAATGGGTAAGCAAAATTCAGGCCTATGACTTCGAGATTGAGTATGTAAAGGGAAAGAACAATGTAGTGGCCAATGCACTTTCCAGACGACTAGCTACTTTATCCCTTATGAGCATCTCATCAAATTGGAGATCTCATCTTTTGGTTGAGTACTCCAAAGATAAGTTTGCTTGCGAGCTATTGGATGGACAGATTCAGGATGATAGGTACTGGGTAATTGATGACATCATATACTACAAGAACAAAATCTTCTTGGTTCCAGAGTCTTCCCTCAAGAAGAAGATTTTGCAGGCATCACATGATTCACTATTAGCAGGACATCAGGGTTTCTCAAGACCTACAGACATATTAGAGAAAGGTTCTCATGGAAGGGCCTCAAGAATGATGTGATACAACATGTGAGAGAGTGCAGCTTGTGCCAACAAAACAAAATAGAGCACACCCACCCGGCTGGTTTACTACAACCCTTACCTATTCCCGAGCAGAAGTGGGAGAACATCTCTATGGACTTCATTACTAGGCTGCCCAAGGTTCAGGGCAGAGACTACTTGTACGTAGTGGTGGACAGATTGACCAAGTTCGCTCACTTCTTTGCCATTTCTTCAGATTATTCAGTAGCACAGGTAGCAGAACTATTTTTTAGAGAGGTATTTAGACTCCACGGATTACCCAAGACCATTCTCAGTGACAGGGACAACAAATTCACAGGAGCCTTTTGGCAAGAGCTTTTTCGGTTGGTGGGGACCGAGTTAGCCATGAGCACAAGTTATCATCCACAAAGTGATGGGAATACAAAGATTGTCAACAAGTGGATTGAGGGATACTTGAGAAATTATGTAGCAGGTTAGCATAGGACATGGATCAAATGGCTACACTTGGGTTAACATTGTTACAACACCACCCACCATATGACCACAGGGATGACCCCTTTTCGAGCTCTATATGGGTATGATGCTTCCACTTTTGCAGACTGGATATTCGACGATAGTAGGGCCCCCAAGGACAAAGAGTGGATTCAGGAGGGTCAAGATATCCTCAAGATACTCAAGGAGAACATACAGGCTACTCAGAATCAGTAGAAGATATATGCAGATAGGCATAGGGTTGAGCGCAGTTTTGAGGTAGGAGGCTTCGTTTATTTACGCCTCCAACCTTACCGACAATCATCTCTTAAAAAGAAAGGAGCAGAAAAACTCACCTCGCTTCTATGGTCCATACAAGATAATCCAGAAGGTTGGAGAGGTAGCATATGAGCTAGAACTACCTGCAAAGAGCAAGATTCACAACATATTTCATGTCTCCAACCTCAAGAAGGCAGTCGGTCAACAAATTGTTACATCTTCTGAGCTGCCCCCCCTTGATGATGAGGGGCAATTGATTTTGATTCTTGAGCGCATCCTAGTGGTGCGAGCGAAAACTGAGGAACAGAATCATCAGAGACTACTTGGTTCAGTGGAAAGATCTGCCTATAGAGGAGGCCACTTGAGAGGGAGAACAGGTAATACAGCACCCAACTTTACAGTTGCTTGAGGACAAGCAAATTCGAGCGGGGAGGACTATAATGTCCTCTTTTGCTTAGGAATTGAGGACCGACCCGCTAACATATATGATTCCCATAGGTTCGAGCGGGCACTGACAGTCAGGGAATCAACTGTGGACTAATGGCATATAAGAAGATCTAGGGCATCAATATTATATCATCATTGGGTAGACGGGCGCCACCAGAGCCAAAGGCCACTTGCATGTATGACATCTGAACATTATTTCATGATGCATGCACCAGATTGAGTCTCCATGCACCTGCATGCAAGTCAACTGCAAATTAGAAGTTAAAGTGACCTAATTAGGTCAAAAGTTAGGTTATTCGCAGTTGGAAGTTATAAAAGAAAGGTAAAGTGAATGGAGAAAGACACTTATATGATTATTGATTTGAGGATTCAAATTGGAGAGCTCGGTGAGCTAAGTTGGGGTTGAGTGCATGCTTAGCTAACTGGTGTATTTCGGCGCGAAATCTATCTGCCCTAGTTCATCATTTGGTTGGATCATCCAGATTCAACACTACTTCATCATCAGGTTATATTCAGCAGTTACTTCGTGAGATTGATTATTTATCTAGTTGGAGGGTTCCACCATCATACCGTGGTACCGTGGTCAGAAACATATCTATTCGTTTTCTTCTCTATAGAGGGCAGAACTTCTGCATGCTGCTTTTATTCATCTTCGAACACCCTCATTACCCTTCCCCTGGAAGAAGGGTCTCTCAGCTTGAGTATCAAGCAAGTTATCAGTAGTGCTCCCTTTCTGGAAGGTGTTTTTTTGCATGGGGGAATTGAGTTGAGGAGGACACTCATGTTTTGGGCTATTGAGCCACCGTTTCTTCTGCATGCTGCTTCCATCACCGCCAGAGGGGTACTATAACCCTATTGCACCTCATCCGGGTCTTCAACAATGGCTTATTTATTATTGAAGAGCATCTATAGCTTTGGAGGAGGGCGCATTCACCTGTGGAGGACGATTTGGCTTATCTCCCTATTTCTCCATCAGAATCCTTGCATGCGGGGACCATCCTCTTCAACATTAGCAGATCTACATACTGGTATGTACATGCATTAATTTCTCCTATTTTCTTGCATTTCAGTATTATCTAGGGCAAAGATCTGCATGCAACTGCATGCATGCAAAAATCAGGGTTTGCTTTCCTATTTTATTGAGGCATAAGCCTACTAGCCATCTACAATACACATAAAAGAAAAATATCAGTTTGGGATATTACACATATGCTGGACAAAAAACAGTAGGGAAAGGAGGTGTCTCACAAATGTTAAAGTTAGGGCTTTTTAACAAAATATAAAAAAATGTACTGAAATAAAATCACAATTTGCAGGACAGTAGTAGTAAAAATCTAATCAATAAAAAATCAAATTCCGATCTGATAACTTGAGTGTGAGAACCCTCCTTATACTTGGAGTTAATTTTTAGATTAGATCTTGCCTCTTAGAGGCAAGTCAATAGATGGAAAAAAAACTGGCCCTTACCTGAGGGCATAAACATGCCTGAGAGAGCGAGAGATAAAGTGTTGAAGAATAGGATCAGATAGTTACAACAGAGAATACAACAACTTAATGAAGATATGACTCAGTAAAAAACGGTCCCAAAACATCAACCGAGGCAGCCAATAAATGCTACAAGGTACAACAACTTAATGAAGGTACAACTCAGTAAAAACCAGTGCCAAAACATCAACCGAGGCAGCCAATAAATGCTACAAGGTACAACAACTTAATGAAGGTACGACTCAGTAAAAAATAGTCCCAAAACATCAACTGAGGCAGCCAATAAATGCTACAAATCCAAGCAACCTCTTCTTCAGTCAACACTAGACAAAGAGACACAATGCTGCCTCAAAACAGACCTCAACCAGCAAATGCCATCGATCAACAACAGATGGCAGCCCTAGATCAGACCTCAACAGTGGGCAGAAGCCTCAAAGCAGACTTCAGTAGCTTCAAGAAAGACCTCAACAATGGGCGTCACCCTCAAATCAAACCTAAGCAGCAGATGGCAGCCCCAAATAGTCAACGCTGAGCATGGAGACCAAACTCAGCCCTTAAACAGCAGACGACAACTAATAAAATAGTCTTCAAACAGCAGACGACAACCATAACAAGATCACGGTTCACACGTGTGGAATAACGGGGAAGATATCAACCCTCAAAATGACAGCGTTGAGAAAGAGAGCTCAATGCAAGTGAGCACACAAGCAAAGGGAGGCGGCCTGCTGTAATAACCCCCTGAAATGATAATGTTGTACAAGGAGAGCCCAAGACAAGTAAACGCCCAAGCAATGGAAGCTTTGAAACCCTAGACATCACCCAAACAAGAGTGCTGAAAACCCTAGATTAGTCACATAAAAAAGTCAGAGCCGAGTTACCTCTTCCAGATATGTTTACAATGAAGTCTAGGCTTGTATTTATAGCCTTTCAATGACCCCTGGAAGGTACTACCTTCTATTTGATCATTGACCCTAAGGGTTCCTCCAATAAGGTCAAGATGTCACCTTTTAGAAGGTTCCACATATAAAAATATAAATTATTGTTAAGACATCTTAGGAGAGGGTATTAAGGACATGATAAAAGGTTAAGTTACCACACTCAAAGGGGGCCACTTACACATAACCAAGGAGGGATCAACACAAGACTAACCATAAGTCAACAAGAGCGATAACCACAAGGAGGGGAAAACAAGCTGTCTATCTCTCTCTCTCAATGTATGTGGTCCACATGTGTCCCATGCAATAACTGGAAGTTTATCATCACCATATAAGGAATGTTCAAACTGAATGACATGATCCTCTAGTTCTCCTGACTGCTCCTAAGGTCAAATGCTAGTGACTCCATCAAGGGGTGGCTAGTCCCTTGAGGAAACAACTTAGCTCAACCATCTCGAAGACTAGGAGAGAAGGACATCACACATCATCATCTTGGTTAATTGACCAATATTCACTTGGTTAACTGACTAGGTACCCTAGGGGCCCTAGATAACTGCTAGGGTCTTATCTGACTTGGTCCTAGACCAAGTACCTTAGATAACTGCTAGGGTCATGCACTGCTAGGTCCTAGACCAAGTACCTTAGATAACTGCTAGGGTCATGCACTGCTAGGTCCTAGACCAAGAATTTCTTTGGTGTAACTTACCAGGAGGCCCTAGCAATCAACTAGGGGGTTTTTGCATGACTTTGTATTGCTTGGTCCCATACCAAGATCCCTAGATAACTGCTAGGGGTCCTAGATACCTGTTAGGGACTTAAACTGCTTGGTGAACTGACCAAGAACCGTAGGTAACTGACTAGGGTTCCATCCTCCTAGAGAATGGCTCTCTCAGCTGCATTACCTTTAACAACAAATGGGTAGAGTGCTTGAGCTGCCCCCACTAGACCCTAACAAGCAACCTATAGGTCAGCTCCAAGCCTGAATCAGGCTCCATGAGGAACTTTTCTAGAACCATTGTACTGAGTGCACAACTAACTGTAACTTTTATTTCAGGTTGTAGGGGACTCTTAGAATTAGCAGTCCCTTACTCCATCTCACTTCCATTCCCTTTTGGGCCCCATGAGGAATGATCATTACATTTTTGTTTCATATAATGGCCAACAGTCATTTTGATTTTGCATTTGTTCCACATCTACTTTTTACTTGGCCCTTTTTTATTTCATTTTAAGCCTTTTGGCTTGCATTTCCTTAGATATAGCATGAGTCACATTGATGCATGTAATGACGATAGGATAACTTGCTTTGAGGAATAGTGGGAGAACAACCCGGTGGACAAACCCTACACCGCACCAAAACATGGGGGCAACCGACCATAAGTGGATCAACAGTTCAAGCCATGCTGACACACACTCAAGAGCCGAGACACACAGAAACATGGAGTCTATCCAGGCATAGAGGTCACAATGGGGAGTTTCTTCAAGCACATCAGTCTTATCCACGTCAAGGGGTGAAGTTTGCAGGTATGGAGCAAATGGATGGATGGATGGACAAGTGAAAGTGGTGCTAGGAAAAATGGAGAATGATCTAGTTTGTACAAAGGCTAACACTACTAGTGAACATATACCAAAGTCTTAACATCAAAATTACTTAACCATTAGAACTCACAAGTCTACTGACAACTGATAAACAATGATCACCAATGCCAACTACACATGCCAAGTCACATCTACTAAGATGACTAAGAGATACCATAAGTAGAAACCTCATACTAGATACCTGCTCAGTCAACTGCATCTGGATTTGGAACACCTTTTACTGTCTGGAGGGCATAAAAGATATATCATCTGGCTATTCTGCTGCTCTGATAAGTGAACCAATGGCCTAACAAATGTCCCTCGGGGATCATGAAGAGGGCTCATAAGTGACAAGGAGACTCTGATAACACTGCTCCGAATAGTCTAGCTGCCTCTGAATGCACTCTGCCAATGATCATCATTGTGGCATTGAATGCTCAACTCATGTAAAGGACTGGCTCTGGCCTAGGACAACTGGTCTGGAAAGTGGTAGTACCCCAGCTACTATAAATGTGATAAAATGGCCATCATGTAGGGTGTCCACCATCCAGACAAGAGATTTCAAATGCACTAGGGTAGAACATTGAGCTATTGATCATCTGAGGTTTGACATTCTCTGAGCAAGCTATCACAAGTGTGCATATCCATCATAGATCATCTCTCATGCTATAATTCATTTTGGACCCATGCAGGGGCTGGACATGTACTCCAAATCTCATGAAGCAACCCAAACATGCTGTAAACACTTTCAGAGTAACTTGTAAGTCTAACATTTACCAGGGATGCTAGCTACAATGTGAGGAAGCATCTCTTGGGTTTCTTCCTCTTGTGAGTTTTTTCTCTGAATATTTATATATCCCTGTTCTTTTTATTAAATTATGCATTAACAACCATTTTAACGAACATGTTGGCACCTATGATATGGGTGTTTTAGTAGTACTTTTTCAGTTTCACATTGAGAGCAGGGCAAGGAGCCAGCTTATAACAATGAATGTAATGGTCTGAGCAGTATTCGAGAAAATCACATTTCTATTAGGTTAGCCTATTGGGGACTATTGTGTAGTGGTCAACTTGGGTTATTTATTCTGTTTTTCTATCTGGGTTGATGATACACTGATCCTTGGACACTAACGTAGTTAGCAAATAAAAAATCCTTTCTCCTGGACGATCGGTTTTTGCAACAATGTGATATTTCAGTTGCTATTGCCAAGGATTTTCCAATGTTAAGCTCTTTTTACTCATTATTTAAATTTTTCTATGTTTACCGTTTGTTAATAGATTGTGATGATCAATACATTTTACCCCGTTTTCAGAAATATACATGTTGCTCCTCCGTTTTCTTGGATGTACTCTGTTTTCTATATAACATTTTACATCTTTTGAAATATAAAATATTGTGCTATTACTTTGACTGTGATTTACAAGAGGACTGAATGTTCCATGCCCCGTTGAAAGTACTTCAAAAATTCAACAAAGAGAGAGCTAAATGATCCAGTCTTATGTAGTTGGTATTTCTGTTAAATATATTTTCTCTCGATGATTCATTAATATTTGAATTTCATCACAAATCCCTTTAATTTCAATAAGAATGTTGGTCCTAGAAATTTTATCCCCATCTGTACATAAGAATGTTGGTCCTAGAAATTTTATCCCCATCTGTACATATGAGAATGCAAAATTTGGAAATAATTACTATCTTTCACTTTTCTATATGCATATTGTCATTGTTTTCACGTTCTCTTTTGGATGAGTGGGTTGTCCATGCTCTTGTTTACAAGGTAAAAGTCTTTATTTCGCAGTGCCCTGACCTAGATCTAGTTATATTATAGGGATTCAAGGAGTGAGACCGCATTGAAAGTTATCTAACCCGGACAAAAAATTAACCATGGCAATTGATTTGTTGGGCCAAAGCTTACCTCACTTGTTATAACACGCTCTCACCATGGGATTTTACAATTCAAACTAGTCAAATTGTCAATGCACACACAGATCTGTATACACATATATACTGACTCCTAAGATTTCGTTTAGATAGATTATCCAAATCTCTACATTTTCTCGAGTTTTGTACAGCATATTAGTCATTGTTTGCACGTGGAATGTTAACTTGCTGTTTGTCATTGACGATCTGGTATCCCATTGAGCTTAACGATGAATCTTACGTTGATGTCTTTAATTCTTCCCCTGAAAGGTCAAATGGTATCGAATGATTTTGAATTCCCTTTTCTTTATGGGCTTTTAATTGATCTATTTTTATGAACTTTTTTTTTTTAAAGTTAGGACTAATAAGCATTGTTACTTAGCAAAACTTATTATTATAAACCAGTACGAAATAGGATTTGCCAAGCACTGTCCAAATTGAGCCAAATTACTTTACTATAATTGCTATAAGGTCGCTATGTTATCTCATTAAAACTGGACGTGTCTTCAATCATTGATATAGTGATTGTTTAGACCTATAAGGTCGCTATGTTATCTCATTAAAACTGGACATGTCTTCAATCATTGATATAGTGATTTTTTAGAGCTTAGTAGGTAAAACTGCATCTTGGTTGCCACAACGAAATGACTAATTAAGAGGATATATACGATCACTTTAACATAGATAATACCTCAAATTATTTTTGGTGATGATGGACCTTTATTATAAAAGCAAATGTATAATAACAATGGGAGAGAGTACTAGTTGGTGATTAAAAATTATATAAACGTTGGGTCTAAATTACATTAATTTTGATGATGAAATGATGGACCTTTATTATAAAAGCAAATGTATAATAACAATGGGAGAGAGTACGAGTTGGTGATTAAAAAATTATATAAACGTTGGGTCTAAATTACATCAATTTTGATGATGATGGACCTTTTATTAGAAAAGCAAATGTATAATAACAATGAGAGAGAACTAGTCATCTATTAAATATTATTCAAACATTGGGTCTAAATTACATACTAACAACAATGATTGGAGATATTTTTGTTACATAGACAATTTATGAACAATAATTGTTTATTGGTTGAAATAATTAAGGGTGGAAACCTCTTAGACAAAGGGGAAAGATAACATCAAGTGGTGCAAATAAGCATGATAGACCAAGATTATTAGGTTTGTTACGAAGCCTCAACTATAAAGGTCTAGTAATGTTTAAACTATAAAACTATGTCTTTATACATGGGTGTAAAAGCTTATAGTGGTTTCACATGTTTATTCAAGCTTCTCATACTTATTATGTCTTTGGTTGATTGCCAAGTAGGACTTGGTTCAGGAGATTGGATCAAATTCTCAATTTTCTTCCTTTGGTAAGGTGGTGAGGGGGGGTTCCTATGCTCCCTTGGGATGCATGCACCATGCCTAAAGTTGACGGTGGCCTTGGTCTTTTAGATGTAACAACTTAGGGGTGTATATTGGATGCTAAATAGATTGTCGAGAACTTGGAGGGTCTCATGGAACATTTCTTTGCACCATCAATTTTAATCAGATCAACATCTCCTTTTGATTTGGAGCCACTTTGGGCAATGTGATATCATCTCATCATCATAATATTTTAGGGTGTCTAGATCCATCATCTGTCAAAGTGTTTGGGAGGCTTGGGGATTCGTTGCATGTAGTGCCTTGGTTTGATGGAACTTCTCGGGGAGTTGGGTGGGATGGTATTTGGCGTGGATGCTTATTTGGAGTTGGATAGACAAGGGCAACTCATTGTAGAGTGTGCTATATTTTAGGCCCGTAGGTTAAATAAAAAAGGTGTCTTCTTTTGGAGGGATGTTTGGGACTTCACTACTAGGGATTGGAAGGATTAGAGATTGCTTGCCCACTAGAAGGCTCTCCTTTCCTTAGAAACACTTTCTGTCATAAACATCACTGACACTCGTGTTTGAAGATTGTAGGGGTCCTTTTGGAGAGATTGGGGATGGAGGTTTGGGAAGCCCCTTTAGTAGTATGATTCCAAGAAGCTCTACTCTCTCATGTTTTCAATGCTAGATGGAAATCACTTGACACATGAGTTTGATGGATCCGTTAATTGCATAGTGTATGGTCTCTTTGTTTGAGCTACAAGCTCGAGTCTTTGCTTGGTTGGTTGTCTATCAAGGGTCGCCCTCCAATGCTCACCTTGCCAAAGCAAGTTGTCAAATGGTTTATGGCCCGTTTGTCATTGTTCAAAGATCAAATCATCTTTTATGGAAATGTAGTTTCGCTAGATCATGCTGGCGGTTGGTGCAAGACAGGGAATTTGTAATGCTTCACGGGCAACTTCATTGACATGTAATGCTTCTCGAGGACTCGAGGTCCCTTTGGTTTCTCCCACCTTTTGGGAGTTTGGGACTCTATTCACATGTCAACTTTATTCACAATCTTCAAGCTTCAGTGTAAGTATGTTTTCTTTGATGAGGTCAATTTCGTTAATACTTTTTGTCACTCTGGGAAAAAGAGGTATGTATGCAATTCTTTGCCAAAGGATACCTCCTAATTAAGGATGCCAAAGAGTTCAATGTTGTAGCTTAGTTTGATCTTATTGCTACCTAAATCGCTCTCAAGAAGAAAATATGATTCTACATTGTATACACCATTTTATTTTCTTTTTGGTTTTACCTTCTCAACTTCTATGTGAATTTTCTTTTGTAATATAATACGTATTTTGTAATTTATTTATACCTTTTGCCTAGCAATTAGGAATAAAGCCTCTAAATTTGGTTTTACAAATAGAGTCTATTGGACGTTTTATGTTGCATTTTCTTGAATAATCCAATATACACTATTTGTCAATTATAACTTTTACAAAACGTTCTAAATAATTAAAATCACTTTTCTATTTTTACTTGCATTGAGAGCCTTGCAAGAGGTCAATTGGATTGAATAAATTCATGAAAAAATAGTCAATAGGATAGAAGGAACCCTTAGGTTTTGGAGAGATGATTGAGGGTATGTTTAGGGGTTTGCATATGAATGCGTAGGTGGGTGTTGTGAAATGACAACCTTGGAAATAAGATACAACTCCCACTCTTAGTCTAGCTTATCATTCAGAGATGCTTTGAGGCATGCAATTCCATGTTGAAATCACTAGTTTTTTTATGTAAATTAAGGCCGATGTCAATTTTCTAAGGTGAATAGAAACTTCATTAAGAAAGGGGAGGATGTATGCTAAGATCTCAAATGTCTTAGTTTCATGAATGCATCTTAGGTGGTAAATTCAATAAATTACAACCTTTATTGAAATCCATAATCATTTAGTGGAGGCAAACTAACAACGAAATATTGATCTCTATAAAGGACGCTTTTCTCTATGATATTCATGGCAAGAATATCTAAGGGAGGGCCATAGTTAATGGGAAGTAGTGGGTTCTATATATAGTTTTTGATTTTTGGGGTTGATCCATTAAGAGTTACTTTGAAAGTGCTAGTGTGAGTTAGTCCATTTTTTTTTGGTGAAATAGGCTTGCCCAAGACCTTGAATATTGATGTTTTTGTATGGATTCATATCTAAAAATCTAAATAGGAACTTGTGCATCCAAATGCTTAATGATTTTTCTATGAATACGACCACATTGTTAAGGATAATGGCAAGTAATTTAAAATGTAGAGAAACATAGATAATGTTAATAATGCAAAACCAAGGTTCATGGCAACTTGTGGAGAGTTTGCAGCGAGTGAGGAGTTTATGTCGATGTTTTGAGCCATGTGTGGCTCATGGAAGATGAGCCACACATGGCTCAGAACGTCGACATAAACTCCTCACTGATCGCAGACTCTCCACAAGATGCCATGAATCTTTACTATGGAATCTCAACAAGCTTTAAAACCAAGGTTGCTTCTAAAAAAACAAATAAAATGGAAACACAAGGCGGAATTACAAGATATAACAATTATGGACATCTAAAAGTATAAGAGGTGAAGGGTGTTGATGAAGAGATGTTACATGATGACATTGCTAGATAAGAAATGCGGTGTGTTGACGTGCAAAATGGTGCTCGATAGAAATTGCATAGGTAATTAGAATTACAAACTAATATAACAAAAATAAAGTGCAAAAGGCACAAAAATAGTGTGGGCCTCTCGAAAATGCTTATGCCAAATTTCTAAGATCATTATTGTGTTTGAGCTACTTTTTAAAACATGGTTTCCCTTCCTAGAGCACTCTATTCTTTCTATTCAATTAAACATTATAGACTATTTTAATGGACAAGGTAGCAATTATGATATGGATCTTTTTTCTTGAAATCGGTGCTTTTTAAAACATGGTTCTTTTTCCAAGAGCACTTTATTCTTTCTATTGAATCAAACATTAAACATTATAGACTATTTTAATGGGCATGGTAGCAATTATGATATGGATCTTTTTTTTTTCTCGGAATAGGTGTTTTTTAAAACATGGTTCTTCTTCCTATAGCACTCTATTCTTTCTTGAATCAAACATTATAGACTATTTTAATGGACATGGTAGCACTTATGGTATGGCTATTCTAGTAATGCTTTTATATTTTCATTTTGTAAGAAGACAAAAAGTTGCTTATAACAACGACTATATTGGTGGAAGCATCATTCAAACAAATCATGTTCATTCTAGGTTGGTGTATTGGTGATCACGTGGAGTGCTTGAGTTATGTTATCTATAATATCCTAATATCTTGGTTGACGACACATTGAGGTTTTTAATGTTAAGCTCCTATTTATTTTATTATTTCATGTGTTTATTAATTGGTTAATTGATTGTGAGACATGTAAAACTTGTAATTGAACACTATTACTCAATAGTACTTGTTTATTATATGATTTTTTATGTGTTTACCAATTGGTTAATTGATTGTGATGCATGTGGAACATCTAGTTGAACACTATTGATCATTCACCCTACTTTGTTTTAAGAAATTTAGATATTTCTTTATCGTTTGGTTGGGTGTGTTCTCTATTTTCTATAAGGCTTCTTCTAACATTCATATTTTTAAATATAACAAACTATGCTCTTACATTAAGTTATGCCAGAGGATCATATGATTTAGCATTTTAATATAATAAGGTCATACATACACTGGTTTATAGTATTGGATGTTAAAACAAGAGACTTTATTGGATGTACTTAAAAAATTTTGTTACATAAAACCTAAATGATTCATCAAGATCTTAAATCTTTGTAATTTGTTTAGTTTTAAATTGCATTACAAGTTCTTTTCATCCCAATATGTATAGAATAGTCATTCTCAGAACACACGTGCATGTATATCCATATGTTGATACAAATTCATGATTAAAATACAATATTTTACTTCTGTGTGTTTTTTTGTTTGTAAGTTTTAATTTTAATCCTATGTGAGTGGATTAATCCTAGAGTAGTCAGTCTTAATGATTTGTTGAGGGGGATGGGCCATGCTCTTAGTTTCAAGGAAACAAATTTATATTTTATTGCAACATCCTCTCGACCTCAATATATAAATATAAGAATTCAAGGAGTGCAACTACCTCGAATGTTGTATCATCAAATAACAATGTTCCAATCAATTGTCTTAAATGATGCAACTCTTTCATATTAAAAATGATCATGATAATTTTTTTGTAATGCTAAAGATTACCACTTGCTAGTATGATCCTCCACAACCCACCTAACACCATGTCTCTTTGAAATTCAACATAAGTTTGTGTTCATTCTTTTTGCTCATGTTTGATAAAAAATACTTGTTGGCCACTAACAAAAAATACAAGCATTTAAAGAACAACAACCTTATGATTGGAAAATATCAACACAACCCACTGTAAGCATAGAAGGAGAAGGAACATTGTCTTAGAACAAAGAAAATACAATTGGCACAATGAATAGCTGTATTATGTTCAAAACAAAATATACCATTTATTAACACAAAACATGCTTATAGAAAATAACCTTGATCATATAAAGTATAGTATGGTAGAGTTAAAAAATAATGACAATAGATTGAATCCTCTTGTATAAATATTAGTGTAGTCAAAAGTAGAATCGCAAGTCTTGTAAATATGTTTATTGGTGTTCCACTCTCTTAAATGAGGCAACTCTTATGTTCGGGTACATAGGGTACTCCCAAAAGATTGAACACCTTGAGCAACCGCTTCACACAAATAGATCACAGATCAACACACCGATGTTTGTCACGTGGTTAAAACCCTCGAGAGGGAAACAATTCACGGCCCCAGCCAAACAGCTACTTGGAGCAATTTATTATGCAAAAGAAAGAAAGTTACACGAGCTTCTCATAATCGATCAACTAGCCAAGGACCCTCTATGCCCTTTAATTAAAGATCATAAACCAATCGGGTGTTAAATCAATGGTAGGTATGATCTAAGAGAAGTTGAACCGTCGGATCACTCTATGTCTAGAACATATCGTGACCGTCGGATTAGAAAATTTACAAATGCATACTACAAAAATACACTTTTACCTAACGGATATATTACACAAGTTGATCTTTAACTAACTCCTAAGTGTCTAAATATCCTAACATCCCCTTTTAAGAACAACTTGGGATAGGATTGAAGGCTTTACAAAAGTGACACTATTAAGAGAAGGAAGGAGGCATTAGAGCCTATCCCCCCTTAAGGACACATTCTTGAACTCCTAACATAGAACGAAGTTTAGAAAACTTCGCTTCTTCAAGAGACTTGGTGAAGATGTCTACAACTTGATCATCTGTAGGGCAATAGAGCACTTCAATAACACGATCATGAATAAGATTTCTAATGAAGTGCTTGTGTAGCTCAATGTGTTTGCTGCGCTGATGTAGAACTGGATTTTTGGCAAGCTTGATGGCACTTTGATTGTCGCACCAAAGTGGAGTAGGCTGCTGCTACTCGAATCCAAACTCTGAAAGGATCTGTTGAAGCCATAAAGCTTCCTGACTGGCATTAACCGCGGCTCGATATTTTGCTTCTGCTGAAGAAAGAACAAGAGCTTGTTGTTTCTTACAATCCCAAGTGACAGGTCCAGATCCCAGACTGAAAACATAACCTGCAGTAGACTTTTGATCATTAAGATCGCCGGCCCAATTTGAATAAGTGAAACCAACCAACAAAGGTTCCCTCTTGTACTGTAATGAATCCCAAACTGAATTGTACCTCGAATATATCGAAGTATTCTTTTTGCTTCTTTTCAGTGACTTTCATGAGGAGTTTGCATATAACAGGCAACACGACCAATGGCAAAGGAAAGGTTAGGACGAGAACGAGTTAAGTATAAAAAACTACCAACAAGTTGATGATACAAGGTGGCATCTACTTCAGGGGAAGTACAAGTGATAGAAAGTTTGACTCCAGACTGGAAGGAAGAAGGGGCTGGTTTACAATATTCCATGTGGAAGCGACGAAGAAGGTCACAAGCATACTTAGACTGGGAAAGAAATATTTCTTCTTTGGTTTGCAAGACTTGGAGACCAAGAAAATAATGCAAATGTCATAAGTTTGACATTTCAAAATTTTGCTTAAGACTGGATTTCACATGGGTTATAAGTTTATGGTCACTACTAGTAAGGATAAGATCATCAACATAAAGAACAAGTATGATGATATGGTTTCCTACTTTCTTGGTATAGACATTGGGGTCAGAATGACATCTAGAAAAACTAGTGTCAAGGAGAAAGCTATCCATTTAGGCATACCAAGCTCTAAGAGCTTGCTTAAGGCCATGTAAGGATTTCTTAAGGAGACAGACAAGGCTAGAGTTATCATGAACATATTTAGGAGGTTGTTCCATGTAAATTTCCTCCTGTAAATCACCATGTAAAAAGACAGACTTGACATCCATTTGATGGACTTCCCAGTTATGTAAGGTGGCAAGGGAAAGAACAAGGCGGATGGAATTCATTTTTGCGACATGAGCACAGGTTTCATTGTAGTCAATCCCTTCAACTTGGGAAAAACCTTTGGCAACTAACCTTGCCTTAAGTCTTTCAACACTTCCATCTGATGCATACTTAGTTCTGTAGACCCATTTACATCTAACAAGTTTTCTTCCTTTTGGAAGAGGAACAAGATCCCAAGTATCGTTTGCCATTAAGGAACGATATTCTTCATCCATAGCTGCATCCCAATCTGGATTTCCTGAAGCTTCTGCAAAAGTTTATGGATCATGATTCTCAGAAACTTGAGCCAAAAGAGAAGAGGCTCGCTGAAACTGAGAACGTGTTTGACGTTGATCTCTAGGATCACCGACAAGATCATCAGCTGCTTCACATGTTGAACAGACCCATCGAGGAAGCATTGGTGCTGGTGCAACTGGAGGAACATGAGCAGGCAGAGGTGGATTTTCATCCTCACTGTCATCATCAGAAATTGGAGTTGGAAACTTGTCAAGGAAGTTGGAAGAAGAAGAAGAAGGCACAGTCGTCGAATCAGGCTTGCAGGCCAAAGATGGCACACCCGCCAAGTTAGGCTCGCAGGCCAAGAGATTTTCATCAAATTTAACATCTCTTCTAATGATTATATCATGTGAATGGGGTTGAAGAAGTATATAACCTTTTACATCTTCTGAATATCCAAGAAATATGCACTTTTCACTTTTAGGCTGAAATGCTTTCTGTTTTTCATTCGAAATGTGAGCCCATGCTTCACAACCAAACACACGAAAGTGACTTACATCTGGTTTAATTGTACTCCATGCTTCTTCCAGTGTTATACCTTGTAAAACTTTAGTGGGTGTGCGATTAACTATGTAATTTGCACAATTTATGGCCTCAGCCCAATATTGAAGACTTAGTCCCTTATATAGTGGCCTTAGTCTTGACTAGTTTTGACTCCGGGGGATTCGAATGGCTCAAGAGAGTCCCGAATTTGGTAGGGATTGATGTGGAGTCTTAGGACCCTTAAATTGACTCTCTGATAGTTTTATGACAGGTCATATACATCTGCAAATCGATTTGGGCACGATGACAAAAATGGCAAAATCACTAGCAATTTATGATGCAATTCCCCCTAGGGTGTGGCCATAAATGGCTCTCCAACTCGTATGCAACCATCCCAAATTTCAGAACAGAGTATGGGGACTGCAATTAGACTTCATTTACCGTCATTTGGCGTGGTTAATATTTATGCAACAGAGTATTAAAGCTTCATATCTGAATGCATAATTTTAGTGATATTTGCTTAAGGGAAATGACACATAAAAGCTCAACTTCGACTCATAAATGGTGCATATAATAGTTCAGAACAGAGCAAGATGAATATAGATCATTGAAAACATTTCAATAGCTCGCTAATAGCATATAACATTGACCCAAGTCGCAATACACATCAGATATACAATCTCCATTGAAAGAGAAAATCATCACATGGAAACTAGTCACAATAAAGCTTGGAAATGTGGACATTTGCATATGTATTTATTTTGATTTAGACTTACAGAGAATATGAGAGACAAATTATAGAGCCATGAATCATTCACCCATGCTTGGGCATCAATTGAACTGAATGGGGTGCAACCACCATTCACACAAGTGCGCCTTCATAGAAAAACATGGAAATATAGAAGTGGAATTTGAGAGAATGGGAGGAGAGTGGGTCACGAACAATAGACGCTTCCTATTTGCAACAAAAAACTCCATGAAGCTCCCAATGAGAGGCTTGATTGACCTCTCCCATGGCCAACATGGATGAGAATCTCACTCTCTCGAAATTGGCTCACTAGCAGGGTAAGTGTGCACTCACCGTGCAATGGACAAGCTAATGCTCCCCAAATGCTAAAGAAAAATTCACAAATGATAAAAAAACTATTTCCATTTCTCATGACATTTTTAT
Source organism: Pseudotsuga menziesii (assembly GCA_001517045.1). NCBI lineage: Eukaryota > Viridiplantae > Streptophyta > Pinopsida > Pinales > Pinaceae > Pseudotsuga > Pseudotsuga menziesii. The sequence goes on from LPNX010654689.1 coordinate 783,594, forward strand.
AACCCTCCTAAGGTCCTCCAAGGTCGAATTCATTCCCATAGGCTTCCTCCACCTCATCCTTGATGTTTAGTAACCTCCATGCCACCTGGCCTTCTCGTTAACACTTCATCTTCCATCAAATTCGAATAGCTGCGACCTAGTCGCAAGTGCGCCCTCTTGGAGGCTATTTTTAGCCCTGACATGTTAGGTTGTCATAGGTCTGCAATCATGTCTGACTTGTCATTGAATCTTCCATCATTGTTTTCATAAAGTGCAGGGAATCTAGCTCCACATGACACATAGTTTCTTCCTAGACTCTTCCTCTTCCATGGGGAGTTACTCCTCACCCATTCGAATCCTTGGGCTCATGATATGTCATTTGATGACTCTTTATGTTCCAAGAACATTCCATCACTCATAATTTCAAATTTAAGGTTAAGTCATGACACGTGTAAGAAGGAATATAGCCACCCAAGGCCCCCATGGACCTCCAAATGTCCTTATGAAGCAATGGCACTTTATTTTCTCTATATTTATTATTTTTATGATCCAAATTAATGTGTAAATGATAAACTAAGGTTCTCTTGGGCCCCATAGATCCCTTATTGCAATATTTAATGCCACCTCCCCAACCTAGGGAAGTAGTAGGTGAGTGAAACATTGTCAACTAGTAGACCTATTGGAATGAGGACATGCCAGTCCTCCCCACCCAATATTGCTTGTCCTCAAACAATGCCAACTTTGGATGCTGCAAAATTTTCTCATCTTCCTAAGTGGCCTCCTCACTAGGCAAATCCTTCCATTGTACCAAATATTCTTTTATTGTTCTGCTTCATAGTCTTCTCTCCCTTGTTCTCGAGATTTTGTTTGGAATGAGAACAAGTTGTCCTTCATCATCCAAAGGTGGTAAAGTATCTGAAACTGAAATGTGCTTCCCTATATCCTTCTTTAGACAAGAAACATGAAATACATTGTGAATTTTGCTTCCCATGGGAAGCTCCAATTGATAGGCCACTTCTCAAAATTTTCGAATCACCTTGTAGGGACCATAAAATATTGGTTTGAGCTTTTTTGAACCTTTACATTTTATGGTGGTTTGTTTGTAGGGATGCGACCTCAAATACACCAAGTCATTCACTTGGAATTGTCTCTCCATTCTATGTTGATCTGCCATTAGAGGAATTTTGAGGTCTAAAATGGGCCTCCTAAGGAAAATAATAAAATAATAGTTAAAAAAATAAAATAATAGTTAAAATAATAAAATAATATTTATTAATTTTTGAGGGAGATATGTCGAAAATACGAACAAAAAAAATAGTTTTTTTTTTATGACAAATATGTCAATTCAACCATTATGGTTGACTCATTTGATTGAAATTCTATTGGTTCTTGAATTCCAACTCACAAGAATTTATTGTTGGCATGTTTTCTTATAAGGCCCATTTTAGACCCCAAATTTCCTCTAATGATATTGTTTCTGCTGATTTCGAGCAACCTGCAAGTTATTTCTCAAAACTTTCAAAATTTATTGACTTTCTTGAATCTAATCCTTAGCCTTTGGAGCTCTATTATCACAAAAAATGTGGTCAACAAAAGTGGATGCATGATAACCATAAAGTGCTTTAAAATGAGACATGCCAATGGACATATGGAAAATAGTATTGTAACAAAACTCACCCAAATGCAACCATTTATCCATGCTTTTTTTTCTACCCATTAACATAGTTCATCAAGTAGCCTTTCAACCATTGATTCACCCTCTTTGTTTTGCCATCATTTTGTGGATGATAGCTTGTACTAGGTGTCAAATTTGTCTCCACCATTTTGAAGAGTTCTTGCCAAAATGCACTAAGAAATATGTTATCTATGTCACTAACAATGCTCTTAGGAAGCCCATGCAATTTGAAACCTTATTTAAAAAACAATTCAACCACTTGTGCTGCAGTGAAAGTGGTAGTAACAACAAAGAAATGATTAAATTTAGTGAGTCTATCCAACACCACAAATATGCAATCCTTACCAAAAACTTTGGGCAAACCAGCGATGAAGTCCATGAAAATGCTCTCCCATTTTTGTGCTGGAATAAGCAAGGGATGTAAGACATCAGCTGGATGAGTGTGCTCCACTTTATTTTGCTGACATGTGAAGCATTCATTAACATACTTTAGAACATCAGCCTTCAACCCTTTCCATGCAAATCTTTCCCTCAACATTCGATATGTTTTGAAAAAACCAGGGTGACATGCTAGAGGATAATCGTGAGCTTTCTTTAAAATTTTCTCCTTCAAACTCGAATTAGGGATCAAATAGATTATACCTTTGTAGTAGAGGATTCCTTCCAACACCTTATACCTATCATCATGGTTAGTTCCATAAAAAAGTTCACAAGAAAATTTATCCTTGGCATACTCTACTTCTAATGTGGCTTTCCAATTTTCTGCTACATCCATTAGAGAAATAGAAGGTCTTCTAGATAAGGAATCGGCTAACACATTATTTTTTCTCTTCACATATTCAATATCAAATTCAAATGATTGAATCTTACTCACCCACTTTTGCTTCCTTTCATTTAAATCCTTTGTTATGGTCAGTTTTGACCACAAATTTGTTTCCCACCAAGTATTGTCTAAACTTGATCAAAGCATGCATGATGGCTAGCATTTCTTTATCATAAATGGAGTAAAACTTCTCATGTGGCTGTAGCTTCCTACTCTCAAAAGCTATTGTGTGTTGTCCTTATTTTAGGACTGCTCCAATGCCTTCTCCTGATGCATCACATTCCAAGACACATGGTTTAGAAAAATTAGGCAAGGCTAGAATAAGGCAATTGCTTATTACCTCCTTCATTCTTTGGAAAGTTTTTTCAACCCCTTCATTCCATTGGAAAGCATCTCTCATTTTCAAATTAGTGAGAGGTGAAGTGAGTTGGGAGAACCCCTTCAAAAAATTTCTATAGTAGGTGCAAATTCCAATGAATCCTCTTAATTCAATGAGTCTTTTGGGATGAGGCCACTCTAAAATGGCTCTTGTCACATCCCCACCCTTCTACCGATGAGTGGACGCGACTATAATGCTAAAATTCTGGGAAAACTAAGCACCATGAACATAAAATAAAATGCATTGGAAATAAACATACATAGATGGATAAATCACTATCAAACATCGAAAGCAATTTCATTAGTTCACAACATTTCACACGTTCATATGGATTTATAAAACAAACATAGTTGCAAGGATTTAAACACAAGAATACTTATCTTAGAAGAAGCTTGTCCCGCAACCAGCTACATCGCTGCAACATTTCACGCAACCATAGGTAAGTGTGCTCATCAATCACTCAACAATAATTCCACCTGCGAGCTGGGCATGATTCCACAAGGAATAAGGGGAAACTAGCAGGCTCACACGTAGCCAAGAAGACACCAAAACTCAGCCGAGCCAACACACTTGGGTTTATCAGGCTAACATGGAGCTGGAAAGGTTGGATTCTAAGCTAGTGAGCTCAATCCAAGAGCTATGGACACCTGCACCAAAACAAGCCTGACTACTAAGACATCCACACACACCCAACACAAGGAAGCATCCCCTTCTCTGCTATGCAGTCCCTCGGGCCATGCCTTCTCTTCCAGTGCTATTCAGGGGGTGCAGAGAAGAAAGTCAACCCTCTAGCTCTGCCTGTGAGGCTCCTACACACGCTAGGTTTATCAAGCAGGCTCAAACCCCATTTCCACTCCAAAAACAGTTCAACCAAAACAATAGAGGAATATATAACAATTTCCAGATCTGGGATGGATTAAAATCGACTTGGTATCCAAAGAATGAATTTGCAGATGGGTAAAACATCCCCCTTGGCAACAATTCGAATTCCAGATTCGTTTATGGCCTTATCGTGGCCAAAACGAATTCAACCGACACCCAAAATTCGTGGCTCTGTTCTCCCACTCGTTGGGAAACACTAAACAACGAAATTCCCCATCGTGGGCATGTGGAAATGAAACCAAAACGCCCAACAGAGATCTCAACCACTAGAAGCTAACAAAAACACTTCACAACCATGGTAAAAACACATGAAACTGCAAAACGTGAGTGGAAAATGCACTAACAACTCCAAAACCGTGAGGAAAACCAACCCAATCCCTGGCATTACAAAAACAACCTCCCATTCATAGGAAAATGAAGCCAACAACCAAAACATGGAATGAAATCACACACAGGAAGTTCTGGATGCCTGAGAGAGCTCACGTGAAGGAAAAAATGTTGAGGAAAACATGCCAACGTGAAAGCATGGTAGAATGGCCTACGTTTTTGGGTTTTTGATTGACCAAGGAGTCAAAACGCGTTTCCCAAAAAATGATGGCTTCTCCAATTCGAATTTGGGCTGTCATACCTTGCCCATCCCATGCAATAACCAACCTAACCAATTTTTGGCAGTAATAAATGATTGGGTGAATGAGACAAGAAAGGTAGTTGACAGTTTGATGGGTTCTCCCTTTGACATTTGGATTTTCCCCATTGGCCCCAAAGGTTTGAATACACCCCCCCTTATCCTTAGGAAATCATGCCCCCATCTCATTATTTGTTGCATTGACATAGCTGGTTGTGGGTTTTTAATTAAATTGCATATTTACATGATGTTCAAAATTATAATGTGCTGGTTAGCACAAAATACCATCGACAACGAGTTTAATCACCGGAACATAAAAACAATAATCTATGGTGGGCCTTTTTGATGTAGCTCCACACCACGATTACTTACAATATATACACCATATACATTTAATGCAAACGGGGTCAAAAACCAGGGTGTTACATTCCCCTCCCCCTTCAATAGCACTGTCTTTAGTGCTTTACAAAATTGAACAAAATTGCTACATTGGCATCACCTTAGTTCTCCGCAGAATTGAACAAAAATGGATGTGGCAATCGCATGGCAACCTCCAGCTCCCACATAGCCTCTTCCGGACCATAGTGCTCCCATTGCACCTTTACTTGCCCTATGGATCGATCCTGGAGCATTGTGACTTTCCTGTCGAGGATGAGCATTGGCTCGATTTGGAAATCTCCCTTGGGTTCCACCTGGATCACATCTCAATTTATCACATGGTTAGGATCATGTACATATTTCTTAAGCAAAGAAACATGAAAAACGTTATGAGCTCTAGTGCTAGCAGGCAATGCAAGTCTATATGCAACTGGACCTATTCTTTCAAGCACTTCAAACGACCCACAATATCTAGGTGACAACTTGGCACAAATTCCAAGCTTCAAGGAACTCTTCTTTTCCCTCATTCTTAGGTAAACATAATCCCCAACACTGAACTCTCTGTTCACCCTATGCTTACCTGCATAGCTTTTTTGTCTGTCTTGAGCTGGTTTCAGATTTTGCCTGATCTTTACAACCTCTTGCTCCATCTCCTTGAGAAATTCTGGACCAAACACAACCCTGTTCACTGGATTATCCCATGTCATTGGTGTCCTACACCTTCTTCCATACAAAGATTCATATGGACTCATCCCCAAGGATGCTTGCTATCCATTATTATAAGCAAATTCTACCAAGTGTAAGTAATCTTCCCACTTGGTTGGTTTATCCATCACATACATGTGAAGCATGTCTTGAAGCACTTGATTCATTCTCTCTGTTTGACCATTAGTTTGAGGATGGTACGCAGTGCTGAAATTCAACTTGGTACCCAGATTTGCAAACAACCCCTTCCAAAAATTGGAAGTGAACTTGACATCTCTGTCATAGACTATTTCCTTGGGAAATGCATACAATTTGAAAATCTCCTTCATGAAGATCTTTGCAATGTCATCAGTCTTATGCGTAGACTTAACTGGTATAAAGTGTGCTGCCTTTGTCAATTTTTCCACCACAACCATGAGGGAATCATGTTGTCTCTAAGTCATTGGAAATCCTGTAATAAAATCCATGGAAATAACTTTCCATTTCCATTCTGGAACTGACAAAGGCTACAACAAACCTGCAGGGTGTTGATGCTCAACCTTTACCTGCTGACATTTCATGCACCTTGAAATATACTCAGCCATATCCTTTTTTATTCCTGGCCAAAAATACTACTTTCTGGTTGTAGAAATTGTCTTCTAATATCCTGAATGACCAGAATATGGAGCTTGATGGATCTCATTCATAACCATTCTCCTCAAATCTGCTACATTTGGAATATAAACTCTGTTTTTATAAGTAAGAAGTCCATATTCTTCTAATTTATATCCCTCGTACCTTTTCTCAAGACTTTGCTGCTGCAATTTGTCTTTTACCTGCTCATGCAATTCATCTCCAACAGTATGATTAACAATATGCTGTCTCAAATCTGATTGGCAAATACTAAGAGATGCCACATGCATTTCTTGCACCTTCCTGCTGAGTGCATCCGCTACCTTATTCTCTTTTCCTTTTATGTGCTTGATTTCGAAATCAAAGTCACATAAAAACTCCAAGCATCTAGCTTGCCTAGCATTTAACGTTGGCTGATGAAACAAGTACTTCAGACCACAATGGTCTGTCCTTAGTTCAAATCTTCTGCCCATTAAGTAATGCCTCCACATGTTGAGCGCATATACTATGGCTGCAAGTTCTAGGTCATGAGTATCATAGTTATTTTCATGCTCCTTCAGTTTTCTTGACTCATAACATATCACGTGGTTGTCTTGCATAAGGATTCCTGTAAGCCCTTGTTTGCATGCATCAGTACACACCACAAAATCCTTTTTGGGTCTGCAATATTCAAGGCTGTCATACTTGTGAGAAGATTCTTCAAATGCTGGAAGCTTTCTTCACCCCTTGATGTCCATTCGAACTTTATTCCCTTCTTTTACAAAGAAGTGACTGGATGTGCAACTTTGGAGAATCCTTCAATGAATCTCTTGTAGTATCCTGCAAGTCCCATTAAATGTCTTACATCGGTCACATTTCTTGGAGTAGGCCAATTCATAATGTCTTCAATCTTCTCAGGGTCTACAGATATGCCCTCATCTGAGATAATGTGACCCAAATAATGAATCCTATCTCTATAGAAGTCACACTTTCTCAACTTTGCATACAACTGATGCTCCCTGAGCAATTGCAATGTCAATCTCCGATGCTCTCCATGCTCTTCCTCATTCTTAGAATAAATAAGAATGTCGTTAAGGAAAACGAGAACAAACTTGTCCAAATACCTGTTGAAGACAATATTCATAAGGCACATAAATGTAGCTGGTGCATTTGTGAGGCCAAGTGGTACGACTACAAACTCATAATGCCCATACCTTGTCCTGAAGGCTATCTTATGAATGTCTTCATCCTTGATTCTTACCTGATGGTAACCAGACCTCAAGTCAATCTTTGAAAATACCTTTGCTCCCCTCATTTGATCAAAGAGGTCATCAATCCTAGGAAAAGGGTATTTATTCTTCACCGTGACTTTGTTCAACTGTCTGTAATCAATACACAACCTGAGTGTACCATATTTCTTCTTCACAAATAGAACTGATGCTCCCCAAGGAGACACACTCGGCCTGATATGCTTCTTCTCCAACAACTTTTGCAGTTGCATCTTCAGGTCTATCATTTCTGGTGTACTCATTCTATAAGGTGTCTTGGACACTAGTGCCGCTCCTGGCACAAGTTCAATTGTGAAATCAATGTTCCTCTTTGGAGGAATCCTTGGAATCTCATCAGGAAACACATCCCTGAATTCCTGCAACACAGGAAAGTCCTCTAACCTAGGAGTCTCATCCTCTGTTGCCTCCAAAATATGAGCTGAATACAACTGAAAACCTTTCCTATAGAACTTCTTCAATTGCATTGCTGAAACTTGCCTTACTGAAATCACCTTTGGAATGCCTTTCACAAGTCTTGGGTTCCCTTCTTCATCCATGCATTCAAAAGTCTTACTATAACAGTCAAGCTTTACACTGTGAGCTTCTAACCAATACATTCCGATGAGAACATCATAGGAACCAAGTGGTAGAACATTCAGATCTACACAAGTGACCAATCCATTCATGATCAATGGGCATTTCTCTACCACTTCACTAACCTTTCTCTTAGTTCCAGTGGCTAGCTGAACTAACCAAGATTTTCTATGCTTTACTCTCTTAAAAGCACAAATCTCCACTACTCTAGGGGTAATGTAACTGTGAGTAGAACCAGGGTCAATCAAAATAGAAACATATTGCTCGACAATCTTACCTGTAACTTCAACCATAGTTGACTGGTGATCTGCCTGACAGTCCTCTAGTGCTGCATAGATCCTAGGGATGACCCTTGCTACTTGACCCACTGTTTCTGCCTCTTGAATGTTGTAAGCTGGCCTTGTATTCTCATTCTCAAGTGGACAATTCCTGCGCATGTGGGGTCCTCCACATTTCCAACATTGGAGTGGTCCTCTGTTCTGTTGTGGTTCTCCGATATTTTATCCCACCACTCTACCTGGTTGCCTCTCAACTCAGAATGACTGCTTCTGCTGATTCCTGAAGTTAGAAGGTTTAAAAACTTTCTTCCTTTGGTCAGACTTCTCATTCCTTTTATCCTTCCATGTCTTCTGGTAATCGAGCTTTCCTTTGCTTTACTCATAGCAATACTTAACCTTCCTTATTGCTTCTTCCAAAGTTCTAGGTTCATAAAACTCAATTCTGTCTTTGTAAGACTAAGGAAATCCACTCAAGAAATGATGGATCTTCAATTTTTCATCTTTGATGTACCTAACATACCTCAATAGTTCCAAGAACTTATTTGCATATTCTTCCATGGTCTACTGTCCCAATCTCAACTCATGGAACTCTTTAATCTTGTCATCATAGTACCTGTCGAAAAGGTACTTCTACTTGAAGTACTTTTGGAACTGCTTCCATACAATCTTTCTTTCATTGATCTTCTTTACTTTCCTGAAGTGCTCCCACCATATGGATGCTCTTCCCTTCAAATTGAATATGGCTACTCTAGCCTTCATATTTCTGGAATAGTCTTGAACTTGGAAATACTTCCTCATCCCAAGAAGCCAAGCCTCAGCTTCTTAACCAGTCTTGACCTCACCATTAAAAGTAGGAGGCCTTTCCTTCTTAAATTCATTACGTGAATGGTTTCGATAATGCCTCTCCCTCTCATTCTCGTGAGATGAAAAGCTTGAATCCCCAGTGGATCCTTTAGATTCAGACGACTCACTAGGAGATCTCTTTCTTCTTTTGGTACTGCTCTTACTATCGTTCGGTCTTACTTTCCGGTCCCCAGAGTTCATCCACCTCTAGATGTCGGTCAAACTTTGTAGCATGGCTGCATTCAGCTGATTTTTCTCCTCTTGATCCTTAACCAATCTTTCATTATCTGCCCTGTAACTTTGCATCTCCACCCTTAGGCTTCTCATGGTGGTTGCAAAATCTGGGGGAGTATCTTGGAATTTTCTCCCATTTGACTCGGTCTCAGCATTTCCCACACGGATGTTTTCTCCCATAACATCTTCCTCGTGCTCATAGGGATCTTGTGCATCATTCATGCTGAAGGTTCTCATGGCTGAACCAAAACCCAACTTTACCGATCTGCACTATGTGGAATGCTACCCTTTTGCAGGTGACTATAATTCTGCAAAATGTGTTAATAAACAAAATTTGTTAGCTGCATAACATTCACAAGAATCATACATTACTTACCTTTACTTGGAAAAATCATACATTGATAACTCTGCCCAAAACACAGAATTTTCTTTTCACAAGAATGACTATCTGAAGGGGACGACGGAGGTTAAGGGGGCTTGTAGCACCCTCGTTTTTTTTGGTTGTAAATATATCAATTTTGCACAATCGAGTGCATAAATAGGCTGCCATTTTTCATCTTTCTAGCCCCTAAAATCCTACTGAAAAGCCTACTGAAAATCTCTGTTTTGGCAAAATTTTTAAAATTTTCACCTGCTGCATCGAAAATATTTTTGACTTTCACCTGCTACAATGGATCGATCTTCGACTTCCATTCACCACAGTCGGATACAATTTCTTCGCCATTGTGGCTCGTTGTTTGTTTTCTAGCTGCCGCTATGTCGGCTCCGTTTCCATCTTTTCTTCGTCGCGCGTTGGCTCAAACTTCATTTTCCGCCAGCTGCCGTTGCGGTTCAAACTCCAATTTTTGTCCGCCGTAGCAGCTCGATCATCAACTTTCGTCCGCCGTAGCGGCTCGATCGTCAAGTTTTTTCTGCCGTGTATCGGCTCGATTATTTTCTTTCTCTCGCCGCCGTTGTGGCTCGAAGTTTGGTTTCCAACCACTTCGTCGACTCAGTCTTTGTCTTTTGGCTGCCGACTACACACTAGAAAAATTTCTGAAATTTTTCTTCTGCGGCCCAAACTCCAACTTCCTTCCGCCACACATCAGCTCCGAGTCAAACTTACACCCGCCGCGTAGCGGCTCGAATTTCATCTCCTATTCACCGCCGTTGCGGCTCGGACTTCAACTTTTTGCTTCCGCCCAACACTTACAAGATTTTGAGAAAATTTCTTCCGTGGTGAAATTTTCCTCTTTTTCCCACCGATGTTGCGGCCATCTCCTTGGGACCTAGTCGACGCTGCGGCTTCCCCATCAATTATCTACTGCTGTCGGCTCACATTTCGCCAAAATCCCTGCCGTAGAGGCTCTTTCTCTGGGAACTCGGCCGCCATTGAGGCCCGATCCCCAAGTTAGAGCCGCCGCTACAGAAAGAATCTGTCGACGGCTCTATTGTATTGGTGAACTTTGGTGAAAGCAACCGCCATAGCGGCTCCATTCAGGCGGACTCAATCGACATGGAGAATATCCCACACTTAGAGAAATTTTCCAATTTTTTTTTCTGTCTATTGCTGGGTTCAACAGAGGTTACCTCACCTCTCTGTTAGCTGAGTTTTCTTGGCCCATATAGGCCCAATACTGCAACTTAAAACTCTGATACCAAGCTGCCACATCCCCACCCTTCTACCGACGAGGGGACGCGACTATAATGCTAACATTTTGGGAAAACTAAGTGCCATGAACATAAAATAAAATGCATTGGAAATAAACATACACAGATGCATAAATTACTATCAAACATCAGAAGCAATTTCATTCATTCACAGCATTTCACATGTTCATATGGATTTATAAAACAAACACAGTTGTAAGGATTTAAACACAATAATACTTATCTTAGAAGAAGCTTGTCCCACAACCAGCTATGTCGCTGCAACGTTCCACCCAACCATAGGTAAGTGTGCTCATCAATCACTTAGCAACACTGCCACCCCCGAGCTGGGCATGATTCAACAAGGAATAAGGGGAAACTAGCAGGCTCATACGTAGACAAGGAGACACCAAAACTCAGCCAAGATAACAGAGTTGGGTTTATTAGGCTAACATGGAGCTAGAAAGGTTGACTGCTAAGCTAGTGAGCTCAATCCAAAAGCTATCGACACCTGCACTAGAACTAGCCTGAATTCTAAGACATCCACACACACACAACACAAGGAAGCATCCCCTTCTCTGCTATGCAATCCCTCGGGCCATGCCTTCCCTTCCAGTCCTATTTAGGGGGTGAAAAGAAGAAAGTCAGCCCTCTAGCTTTGTATGTGAGGCTCCTACACACACTAGGTTTATCAAGTAGGATCAGACCCCATTTCCACTCCAAAAATAGTTCAACCAAAACAACAAAGGCATACACAACAATTTCCAGATCTGGGATGGATGAAAATCGACTTGGGAGCCAAAGAACAAATTTGCAGATGGGTAAAACAACCCCCTTTGCAGCAATTCAAATTCCAGATTCGTTTATGGCCCTATCCTGGCCAAAACGAATTCAACCGGCACCCAAAATTCATGGCTCTATTCTCCCACTCGTTGGGCAACACTAAACAACGAAATTCCCCACCGTGGGCATGTGGAAATGGCACCAAAACGCCCAGTAGAGATCCCACCCACTAGAATCTAACAAAAACACTTCAAAGCCATGGTAAAAACACATGAAACTGCAAAACGTGAGTGGAAAATGCACCAGCAGCTCCAAAATCATGAGGAAAACCAACCCAATCCCTGGCATTACAAAAACGACCTCCCATTCATGGGAAAATGAATCCAACAACCAAAACGTAGAATGAAAGCACACACAGGAAGTTCTGGATGCGTGAGAGAGCTCATGTGACGGAAAAAATGGTCATGAAGAAAAAATGCCAACGTGAAATCATGGTAGAATGACCTATGTTTTTTGGTTTTTGCTTGCTCAAGGAGTCAAAATACGTTTCCCAAAAATTGATGGCTTCTCCAATTCGAATTTGGGCTATCATACCTTGCCCATCGCATGCAATAATGAACCCAACCACTTTCTGGTAGTAATAAATGATTGGGTGAATGAGACAAGAAAGGTAGTTGACAGTTTGATGGGTTCTCCCTTTGACATTTGGCTTTTCCCCATTGGCCCCAAAGGTTTGAATACCCCCCACCTTATCCTTAGGAATCATGCCCCCATCTCATTATTTGTTGCATTGACATAGCTGGTTGTGGGTTTTTAATTAAATTGCATATTTACATTATGTTCAAAATTATAATGTCTCAGCTAGCACAAAATACCATCGGTAACGAGTTTAATCGCCGTAACATAAAAAATATAATCCATGGTGGGCCTTTTTGCTGTAGCTCCACACCACGATTACTTACAATATATACATCATATACATTTAATGCAAACGGGGTCAAAACTGGGGTGTTACAACTCTTATTTTCTCCATATCCACTTTTACACCATCTTAACCAATGATGTGTCAAAGATACAAGATCTCTGTTAAACCAAACTCACATTTTGACAACTTAGCAAACAAAGATTTATCATGCAGAATGTTTATACCTCTTCTAGATGATGCAAATGTTCCTTCCAAGTTTTATTGTAAATAAGAATGTCATCAAAGAAAACTAGTACAAACTTACAAAGTTGCTTGTGGAATATGTTGTTCATGCATGATTGGATTGTGACAGGTGCATTTGTCAAGCCAAAGGGCATGGAAACAAACAAAAAGTGACCATAGTGGCATCTGAAAGCAGTCTTTGGTATGTCTTCTTCTCTCATTTGATGATAACCAGATCTAAGGTCAATCTTTGAGAAGAACTTGGCCCCATGGAGCTCATCCGTGAGCTCATAAATCCTTGGGATGGGGTATCTTTTCTTTATAGTCTTCTTGTTTAATGCTATGAAATCAATGCACACTCTCAAGGTTCCATCTTTCTTTTTTACCATAACAATTGAAGAAGCAAATGGGCTAGAACTAGGCCTTATGAGACCCAACTCCAAGAGTTATTTAATGTCCTCTTCAATCTCATCTCGAATCCTTTTAGGGTTTCTATAGGGATGCATTTTGATAGGTTGTGTTCCTATCTCTAACTCAATGATATGCTTCACCCCTCTATCTGGTGGTCTTCTTTGGGGAAGGTATCCAAAAACCTTCTCATACTTACTCAATAGCTGCTCTATCTCATTAATATGTTTGGAAATCTTCAATTGAGGTTTAAGAGATGTAATTAACATTCAACTGCCCATTCTATGTCTCCATGCCTCAAGATAGACCTCGTGCTGTGAGAGGACACCACTTGATTTGGGTAAGTGTGCATTTCCCTCAACAAGATGGGTTTCCCTTCTGAATTTTTGAACCTTATTTTAGGGACTTGATAATTTACTGTATGCTCCCCTAAAGAATACAACCATTGTACTCCCAAAACCACATTTGTATCAGCCACATTTACTACATAAAAATTGTCAGTGATAGTATGATTTCCTAGAGTAACTTCAAGCTTTGGAATCCATTTAGTGCAATCCATAGAATTGTTACTTTGAATGATGACTGTGAAACCATCAAAAGTTTCATCTTGTAACTTTCTCCTCTCCACCAAGGCTGTATCTATGAAGCTGTGAGTGGCTCCACCATCCACTAGAACAGTGACCTTTTGGCCTTGTATGCTGCCCTTGAGTCTCAAGGTGTGGAATCTAGGTACACTCGAGAGGCCTGCAATTTTTCCTATATTAGGAGTGGTGTTGATCCTAGATTTGTTATCATTTTTGACAATTAAATTACTCATTTAGACATATGTTTTATTATCTTTTTGCATATTTTATGTCACGCATATCACTATTCAGCCCGAGTATGTATGAATTTAAGGTTTATATAAAATCCATTTATTATTATCATTTTATGATTTTATTAATTAAAATTGACATTATTGAAGCACATTTGATATATTAATTGATTTGTATATTTGTTTGTAGGTTATATAATATTTTTGGGACAAATTAACAACAAGCACGCATTCAGCTTGCCATGCGCACAACACATCCATCTCGTCATCCAGCTCGTTGCGCGATATTCGTTGGTAGTTTGCCAGGTGTTAAAGTGTGTTACTACAGACCACAATCCTGAAGCGCACTAGCAAACAAACATTTCATTCGTCTTAGATATGCGCGCAGCATATCCAGCTCACGGTCCAGCTTTCCATCCAGATCGCTAACCAGACTGAGCGCTGTTGAGAACTGATTCAAGGCATTAAAACGTTGAAACGACCTGCAAACTGTTTACTATCTACGCGTTTGGATAATGAAGCTTGCTTCTAGATGATCCGCCAGCCTGCAGCCTCCTTCGTCGACACCTCACCAACAGTCCACGCATTGGGTTGATGTATTATCCCACGATCTAGAAGACTCGCCCGTGCGCTCTCCTCTGCTCCCCACCAGTCCACCTGCTGCGCTAAGGAAGGAGCCGTGCGCCACATCTGAGAACTGTTTGCAATGGAGAGGGAGCCTGTGCGTTACACTGTCCAATGAAGAGAACCAGACTCGCGCTGAAGAAGGGAGGATGACTGTTCGTTGGCCTGTGATTTGTTAGATGTCATAATGATCAACTAAATTTAGAGAGTAGTCGACCACTAAAGGGTCGACTTGCTCATCTCTGTAAACAACTATATATACCAACCTCTACATGAGAGATCAATTAGCTCGCAGTTTTACCAGTTCATGCTTTGATTTGTTGTTCTTGAGCAAATTGTATTCTATTCCATCGTTTGAATATAGAGCTGTATGCTTTGTTGTTGATGATTGCGTTTGAGTTGACGTTAGCAAGGCACCACCCCTGATTGCTGAGAGGGCCCCTCATCAACCAGAGGTTTCTTTTCTTGTTTATTTTTTTCATCTTTTATGTCGTAGTTAGTTTTGTTATTTCATTTTCTTCCTGTAATGCATTTTATTTCCAGAATTAAATAACTAGATTGCGCGCATAGTTTGCTTTTAAATTTACTTTTAGTCCTTTCATTTCTAGTTTATGGTTCAGTATTTGCAATTAGATAGAATATAATTTCAGTTCTGCTTATTTCCTTTCTGTTCCAAGTTTATGCAATTTGAATTTCAGTTTGTTTATTAACATGCAATGATTTCTTTCTATTCATGAATTTGTTTAAGTTCATTTCACTATCAAATTTGCTTAAGAAGTAGGTTTACTTATTGTCTTTATGCATTAGATTTACATCTGCACGAATTCAGCTGAAGATTAACTCATTTAGGTTAATTTCTGTCATTTTAACTGTGTAGACTGTCATTCAGACAACCTGTTTAAACTGCCATTTAGTCACCCCTTTCAGACCTACAGTTCAGTCTATCATTCAGTCCATAGTTTCGTTTTTAGTGTTTTTAATGTGTTTTGAGATTGTTTTCAGTTCTGTTTCTTTAATTTTTGAAGTATGATTTGACAGAGATAGTTAGATGATGGTTCTATTTAACATTAAAGTTAAATTGGATTGTTTTAGGTTATTTATTAAAAGTTACCTTACTTCTTTTTTACCTTGAATATGTGTTAAGCTATTTTATGTTGTCTCTTGAATTTGTTTCTGATTTCTTTTCACTGATGTATTGTTTTGTGTTTATGCCTTTGGATTGATTTATCCATTTGCATGTAAAATTCAGTATTGCATGTGTTATCCTTAGTATGTTTTTAGGTTATTCCTTTTTCATTGTGTGATTACTGAAAGAGACTTGTAGGCCATAATTCAAAGATATCCCTATTAAGTTTTATACTTGTTTTTTTTTTAATTTAATTTTCTTTATTAAGTTTTTACTTGCTTATTTTACTAAGTTTTCTACTTGCTTATTAATTAGGTCTTCCTTGCATATTAGTTTCCAATTTAAAGATTAGTTGTTAATAGTATCTTTTTCAGTTTAAAGTTATTTACTTATAAAATAAATTGTCAATTATTTAGTTTAATATTTTGTTCCGGTTTAATTACCTTAATAATTGAATTCTTAGGAGTTTGACTCGGTTTTTCATTTTGAAATATCTTTCGATCTTTTGTTTGTTAAAATATTTCCATGACACCATAGGAACCCCTCTACCTTTGCATATATTTTGTGTCAACTCTAAGCCTACCAACCCCGGTCGATAATTAAATATTAGGTGAATTAATCTAGACATTATAACACCCAACATTTTTGGCGCCGTTGCCGAGGAGTTGTTCTGTAAGGTAGATAGAATTTCGTATGAAGCTTAGCAATAGGTTGGTGGTGGGGGAGCAGTAAGACGAGAGGTAAGAACCTACGCATCTGTTATAACATGCGCCCCCAAATCCAACAACAGTAGTAGCATAGGTTTTCTTTAGTTTAAAGTTTTTCATGAGCAGACTTAGAGATCCTCAGGGTAGATTTGTTAAGACAGGAAAACTTATTGAAATTCCTACTAACTTTCACAGGGGACGTAATACCCCAACCAGTAACTTAGCAGAAAGGTATTGAAAGACGCCTATAGAAAGTAGATCTACCTAAAACCTAAGGAGACTCTCTCAGGAGATCTTTCCGGGGAAGCCATAGAAGGAGAAGGAACCTTGGCAGGAGGTCCTAAGGACCTCATTCCTGAGGAATTTCAAGAGGATCAGCCACTAGAAACCTCTAACCCTTCACTAGTCTTGAATCCAAATAATACAACTTTTTCACTAGTAGGAGATCCAAATTTCATTGAATTTGTTGATCCTACCCAAGTAAAAGTTCTCTTTGGA
The DNA here is from genome assembly GCA_001517045.1 of Pseudotsuga menziesii. NCBI lineage: Eukaryota > Viridiplantae > Streptophyta > Pinopsida > Pinales > Pinaceae > Pseudotsuga > Pseudotsuga menziesii. The sequence goes on from LPNX010654689.1 coordinate 800,584, forward strand.
ACCTTCGTAGATCCAGTCATCTCACAAATTGAAATTTCCACAATAGAACCTACTATCCCTCTAGGATTCAATAAAAACGCAGTTGATCAGAGGAAGATCTCTCCTGAAAAAGAATGTTGGGACACCCCATTGTCACCTCGAAAGGAGTCTTCTAGGTATATTTACGTTAAGAATCCAGCTTATATGGAGAGACACGAAGAAAATGAAGATCATGATGAAGTTAGAAATGACGAAGGAGAAGGGGAAAATCGATCTGAGGCTACCTTCGTGTTCCCTATTTTAGACACGATGCAAGATGTAAATATGAAAAACGTCCCTCTTTCCTCCTTACCTACTTTCTATGGAAAAAGTAATGAGGACCCAGACACATTCTTGTTCGAGTTCGATATCCTTTGTAGGAGCTATAATTATCTACAAGATGCTCACAAACTAAAACTCTTTCCCACTACACTAAAAGATTCTTCCTTGAGATGGTTCATGGGATTAGGAGAATTCACTATCATGACTTGGGACGATATGAAAAATTCATTCTTGCAAAACTTACCAAGAGTATTGCAAACCTAAGGACTCTCGACATGATATATTCAAGATAAAACAACTTGAAGACGAGATCCTAGAGGATTATCTCCAAAGGTTCATTTATACATTACATAAATCTAAATATAGCGACCTCCGAGAAGATGCAGTATGTACACTTTTCCTTAAGGGGATCTTCGAGGACTTATAAGAAAGTATTAATCTCATGGAAACTGGCGATATTCTCATAAAACTTTTGCACAAATCGGTGAGATGTGTAAAAATTATTCTAGGAGTAGGGGGAAAGTTGTGAAAAAATTTCGAGAGCCTTTTAGTAGAAATGTAAGAGGAAACATTCCTAGTTTAGGTAGAGTTACAAGAGTAGAGATAGGAAACCTATTGGATAATTTCAAAACTGATATCTTAGGAGCAATGGGTTCTCAACTAGATGCTTTACAAGCCAAGAAAAGACAGGATGAAGAACGAGCAACAATGAGTATTTTTTGTCCAAGATGTAGAACTAAACATCCCCAAAGGGAATGCCCATTAAATAACATCTCCGTATGTCACATCTGTACAAAAGAACATCCAACAGATAACTTCCCATCCTTTCCTGGGTTTCAAGCCATATATAAGAGTGGGGATGTAGCTGAAACATTTAAGAGGCCTCCTTGGCAACCTAGAGACCAACCAGCATATCAGAACTTTCCACCGCAATCTCCACTCTATTATCCTCCATATCAACCACCTCAACAATGGAACAACTCAAGTTGGCAGAATTGGCCACCCCAATACCCTCCTCCTCAATTTCCACAACAGCAATATTGGTCACAAGGATGGAGAGGACAACCCTATCCTCAGTCACAACTTGTCCTAGCACCTAATCATTCTTATCCTCAGCATCAAACGAATTTCCAGCAAATTTCGCCTGGATTTATACCTCAAGTTCCTTTTATCATACAAAAACCTTAGCATTTCTAGAACACAAATCCTCCTCGACCGACATTATTACCTACGCAACCGATACCTAACCCTAATAATAAACCAACTCAAGCTCTTAACAACATTGAGTTGCAAACTCTTCCATCATACCTTATTTCGACTGTACATGTACATGAAATTCAATTACGATTGAGAAGAGTTGTGAATGATAAAGCAAAGTCATCAGTCATCATTCATGAAGCAAATGAAGAAGAAGAGGATTCGAATGAACCCGTGAATGATGCTATTTTTGAGGATGTGAACATTCCAAAGGTTCAAGTACACACCTATCCTCCGCAATAAACTATTCAGGAGCAAAGAGTTCCTCCATTTCCAGAAAGACTAGTAATAGAAAAAACTGTAGTTCATCCAGAGTACAACATTTTGAATGAATTAAATAATATATGTATCAAAATCCCTCTATTACAAGCTATAAAAGACATACCAATCTACAACAAGGTAATAAAGGAGCTATGTATTAAACGCTCAAGGAAGAAGCAAAAGGACCGTCTCACAATTCATGTTATAGGAGAGATTTCTAAATGTATGATAGATCAGTCCGAGATTGTAAAATATACCAATCCAGAAGCCCCAGTAGTGACTATAATTATAAACAACACCGCCATAGAAAATACATTGATCGATTTAGGATCCGCTATTAACATGATTACCATTGCAGTTTTAGAAGTTTTACATTTAGGACAATTTCTCCGACCTACTCCTTCCATCCTAGAACTAGCAGACCGTACTATGGTAAAACCCACTGGAGTCTTGGATGACATTGTTGTATCAGTAGCCTCATGGGAATATCTTGTCAACTTAATGGTCATAGAATCAAAGGATCCTTCTAAAGGGAATCCTATTAGATTGGGAAGACCATGGTTAAATACCGCAAATGCTTTTATAGGATGTAGGGATGGAGAGATGACTATTTCCAATGGGTTGTCCACACATAGACTCATTTTATACCCCCCAACACAACCAATAACTGAAAATTCATGGGGGTTAAATTGTTCTTTCGGGGATGAGGACTTTGATGACCTCTCCCTTCCTAGTGATTTATCCTGGGCACTTTAGGAGCAGACCACTGAGAATGCATTAAATCAGTTTGTTTCTTCAACAACCTATACAGATTTCCCCTAGTATTTTGCTCAATTCGATCAGATTTTTGGAGATGAGTTTCAAGAGAATATGGCTCTCTCAATGTTTACAGAGACACCTTGTGTCTTCACAATTGAAGAACATACATGACCCTATACCATACCTTGTGAGGTTGGCCCTGAAAAATTTCTACATATAAACGCAGGATTAAGTGAAAACCAACAAGCACAGCTGCTCAAAGTTCTTAAGAAACAAGCCGGAGCATTTGCATGGGAATACACTGATATGAAGGGTATACACCCTAACACCTGTATTCACCATATTTATATGGATCCAAGCATGTCACTTGTAAGGCATCCACAGAGGAGGATGAATCCTGCTCTAAAGGATATAGTAAAAGAAGAATTACAAAAAATCCTCACTGCTGGTTTCATCTATCCTATCTTCGATAGTAAATGGGTGTCTCCTTTAGTAGTAGTCCCAAAGAAAGTCACATGGAAATGGTGCATTTGTGTTGATTTTAGAGAATTAAACAAAGCTACACTTAAAGACTACTTTCCTTTACCCTTTATTGACCAAGTATTAGATACACTGTTAGGTAAACAATACTTTTCCTTTCTTGAAGGATATAGTGGTTACAACCAGATTTTAATAGCACCGGAAGATCAAGACAAGACCACTTTTACATGTCCTTGGGGAACATATGCTTATCGAGTTTTTCCATTTGGCCTATGTAATGCACTTGCCACTTTTCAGTGAGAAGTCTTAAGAATCTTTTATGATCTTATACATGACTGTGTGGAGGTGTACATGGATGATTTTACGGCCTATGGTAATACCTTTCAAGAAGCCCTTGACAACCTCGAGAAGGTCTTGATCCGATGTCAAGAAACGAATTTATCCCTTAGTCATGAAAAATTTAAATGTTACTAACAGAAGGTATAGTTTTAGGACACCATGTTTCCTCCCAAGGAATTAAGGTAGATCCTACGAAAATCGAAGTAATTGTTGGCCTCTCCTCTCCCAAAACTCAGAAAGAGGTAAGAAGCTTTCTTGGTCATGCAGGCTATTACCGCTGCTTTATTGAAAATTTCACTAAAATAGTTGCACCAATGTTTAAACTGCTTACAAAGGACGTAGAATTCCAGTGGACAGAATCTTGTCAAAATGATTTTGAAATCCTAAAAGCTAAACTATCGGTGGCACCAATACTTAGGGGTCCCTATTGGTCCCTTCCTTTTCACATATCCACCGACGCCTATGATATGGCCATAGGAGGAGTCCTTGTCCAAAAAGAGGGACAAGCACCTTATGCCATTTATTTTATTAGTAAGAACTTGATTCCTGCCGAACTTAACTACACTGTTACTGAAAAAGAATTTTTGGCAGTAGTTTATTCTATTAATAAGTTTCGTCATTACATTACAGGTTATGAAGTTTTTGTGCATACCGATCACTCCGCCATTATATTTATAATGAATAGACCAATTACCAATGGTAGAGTGACTCGGTGGCTTCTTCTATTGCAAGAATTTAACATTACCGTCATTGATCGACCTGGTAAAGAAAATCTAGTAGCAGATTTCCTTTCCCGTATTCAACATGAAGACGATACTAAACCAGTTGACGACACTTTTCCTGATGAACATCTATTTGCTGTATCTATTCAAACTCCTTGGTTCACACATATTGCCAATTATTTAGCAACTGGAAAAATACCAAACCATTTGTCCCCACGTGAGAAGCGTCGTATTATAGTTAAGAGTTCCAATTATTCTTGGGTTGATAATGATCTCTTCCGTACTGGTCCAGATCTTATTATTCGACGATGCGTGCGGGAGGATGAAATGACAAACATCCTCCATGCATGCCATGATGGACCATGTGGAGGAATTTTTTTTGATAAGAGGACGACATACAAAGTATTACATTCTGGTTATTATTGGCCAAGCATTTTTAAAGATGCTGCCAAATATGTCAAAGGATGCGATAGTTGCCAAAGAATGGGTAGACCTACGTCATCTGATCAAATGCCCATACAACCCCAAGTCATGATTGAACCCTTTGAGAAATGGGCTCTTGATTTTGTAGGACAAATTTCTCCCATGTCTCGTAAAAAGAAATATATCCTAGTTTGCACGGACTATGTCACCAAATGGGTAGAAGCTAAAGCTTTGTTTAGAGCTATAGAGAAATTAGTGGTAGAATTCATATATGAAGAAATATTCACCCGGTTTGGTGTACCTAGAGAAACTATCACAGATCAAGGTACTCGATTTACTTCTAAATTAATGAAAGAAATTACCACGAAATATGGCATCCGACATTGCAAATATTCACCTTATCACCCTCAGGCTAATGGTCAGGTAGAGTCGACTAATAAAGTATTATAATCCATTTTAACCAAAACCATTCACTTACATCATAAGGATTGGGTATATAGACTCCCAGAGGCTTTATGGGCCTATAGGATAACATGGAGAAATACTGCCGGACATACCCCCTATGAGTTAGTGTATGGAAAACAAGTCCTTTTACCTATTGAATTTCAAGTTAAAACCTTTTGTATGGCAACACAATTAGGCATGAACTTGGATAAAGCACAGAAACAACGAATATTACAGATTAATGAGTTAGACGAGATCAAACAAGATGCACTCCAAAGAACCATGCTAATACAAAACCAATGAAAGACATGGCATGATAAATTTATTAAGAAAAATCAATTTAATACTGGAGATTGGGAACTACTATTCGAATCACGGTTTAAAAATCTCAAAGGAAAGTTAACTACCCGTTGGATGGGCCCATACGAAGTAGTTACAACTTTTGACAATGGGTTAGTAAAAATTAAAACAATTGATGGCTCACAAAATTTCTTTTGTAGTAAATGGACATAGACTCAGACTTTATCATCAACCGACATCTAAACATGATTTTATATAGAATGTTTTGCAGTAGAATGAAATGGAATTAGTCGAAGGGGAAGCTATTCCTCCTCCTCCTGATCCTTGAAAAGTATTTTGGGTTATAATCACTTGTATATATGTAAATATGTGTGTTCTTTGAATAAATAAGAGTCATTTCTAATAGATTTTTTACAAGGGACTCTTTTTCTTTTTATTATATATGTTTTCATGAATAAATTGAATCATCTAACACATGGTTTTGCAGTTTGATTACAAGTATTCTATCTCTATAAGCAACTCATGGAGTATAACTTGGAAAAGGGAAGTATGTTAAAAAACTCATCAGGTATCTTAACCTTTCTTGGGGTACTTTTGAAATTTGCAGCTTATAGTGAAAATTAAAAAAATTACAATCTTAACCAGCTCTTCTATGATTTACATGGTTGTTGGTATTTTGATTCAAACATGTATATTTCTGATTTGTTTTTTGAACAATTGCTTGACAGACCTACTCTCATTATTATATTTTTCACATTCTCATCTTACATCTATGGATTACTAGTTCATCTTATGCTTGTTATCAAAACTTGTCTCTCATATATTTTGGTGATAATTCGAGAGTAAGTGTAATTTTTGTCTATGGGGAACATTACTTTTTATGAAGAAGAAGGACTGTAAGGTTAAATAACAACTTTAAGTTATTCTCTTTTGATATGATCTATGATTATGGCCATTATGAAATTACTTATAAGTTTATTCTACAAAAATTGAATTATGTGTTTAGTAGGACTAAACACGCTGTATTACCAATCGACTTCCGTATATTTAATATCATTACACAAGGAAAACCCACCAGGGTATTGAGTAGGCATGCTGGTAGCGGGTCAATGCTAAGTAAAAAAACTTAAAACACAGAAGCTTGATAAATGCAAGTAAAACAGTCGGGGTACTGAACAGGCTCTCCAGTGGGACTATGCTTGCATGGTACCAAGGTAAACTCGTCGGGGTACTGAACAAGCTTGCTGGCAGCAGGGAAATACCTGGTAAAAGAGATCTGGTTAATGCACTACTATGCACATAGTTCGTAAAACAATGATAATATAAAGATTTTTTTTTAGAATTTATGAATAAACATGTCACGGCCAATTGTTAACATGTCGTTTGAGAATGGCTGTAAGTTGGGTTTGACCCTGGCCATCTAATTCAACATATACCTAGGATGTCATTATCCTAGAAATGGGACCCATAGACTGTAAATCTCACATACTCTGGGGTAAACTTAAAATTTTTGTGATGACATGATATCTTTAAAATAAGGCATAGATGACTAGCTTTTCCTGTGGCATTCTTTTGGTTAAATTATTATCATTCAAGTGGTCTTTCTAGGCACTGTTATATTTTTCATGAATCTACATATCTGAATCATTTCCATTTACTAGTTAGTTTTTTTTCCTTTTTCTTACAAAATTAAAAACAACATAATAGAACTCTTTAATTTTTATTTTTTGGAACAATCAATTCTTCTCTCTTCTATGGCTTGAGGACACGCCATATCTTTGGTTGGGGGGGAAAGGATTGGGAAAAATTAGATTGTTTTTACTTTTCATTATTTATGATAGATCTATTTATCTCTGACAAATGATAAGTGTTTTCAGGATAATATAAGCAGTGGAACTTGATTATAGCATGAAGCATATTTTTACAACAAAATCAATATGGAGAACTATATAAAGAATCGAATGAAGGTCCAAATGAAATACTGAATGCCGATAGGAATAAAACATTGTAATATCATAGCACTTATGATTAAAATTTGCTAACCAAATTTTGTTTTTGGCAAATAATTTTTTTACCTTCATGTGGATGCTTAGAAATTTTTATTATCATTTAATTATTGACAACCTTATCCTCTTACCCAATCATGCATGTAAACTATCAAATGACCAATTTTCTTGATTATAAATGTGATTTATACTTTTCATGTCATATGTTCAACCTGTCCAAAGTTTTACTTTGGACATGGTTGAATTAATTTTAAAACTTATGAACTTAGTCACTTATGTATATGCCTGTTGTTGGCTCATGTCTCAAAATTCGCTATGACAGTGTGATATGTAATCTTTCTTTTTGCTCAGTGGGAGCTGGCATTTCTCTGGTTTGGGGGAATGTTGATCCTATATTTGTTATAATTTTTGACAATTAAATTACTCATTTAAACATATGTTTTATTATCTTTTTACATATTTTATGTCACGCAGATCACTATTCAGCCCAGGTCTATATGAATTTAAGGTTTATATAAAATCCATTTATTATTATCATTTTATGATTTTATTAATTACAATTGACATTATTGAAGCACATTTGATATATTAATTGATTTGTATATTTGTTTGCAGGTTATATAATCTTTTTGGGACAAATTAACAACAAGCACGCATTCAACTTGCCATGTGTACGACACGTCCAGCTCATCATCCAGCTCGCTGCGCGATATTCATTGGTAGTTTTCCAAGTGTTAAAACATGTTACTACAGACCATAGTCCTGAAGTGCACCGGAAAACAAACATTTCGTTCATCCTAGATCTGCGCCCAGCATATCCAGCTCACGGTCCAGCTTGCTGTTCAGCTTTCCGTCAAGATTGCTAACCAGACTGCGCGCTGTTGAGAACTGATTCCATGCATTAAAACGTTGAAACAACCTGCGAACTGTTTACTATACACACGTCTGGGTAATGAAGCTTTCTTCTCCTCCTCTTCATCATCTTCATAAAAAAACTTCAATGTAGTGTGCCTTCCCCTTGGCACATCTATGTCCCGGAACCCAAGGTTGTTGGCATGTAAAACACATCTTCTTTCTATTGAGTTCTTATTTGCTTGGTCCTCCTTTATTTTACTTGGTAAAGTCTCTTTTCCATGGTTTCTTACCTTTCTTGAATTTGGAAGAGAAATTTGGCTTGGGGGAATATTTGGTTCTTGGCAATACATTCTGCAAATCCCTTGTCAAATTCATAGCATCCTTCAATGCGGCTGGATTGTGGGTTTTCACTAGGCCTCTCAAAAGTTTTGTCAATCCTTCAGTAAACAATAAAACCAACCTATCCATAGATACATCATAAACCATTACTGGAAGCTTTTCAAATTCTAACATATATGCTTCAGGAGTTCCTACTTGCTTCAATTGTGCTAGTTCTTTGAAGGGAAGTTCAAGGTATTTCCTCTCAAATCTCTCCATCAATGCATTAGAGAATCCTTCATAAGATAAAATATGATCATATCCTAAGGTTCTAAGACCATGGAACAACCAATCACTAGCTTCCCCTTCAAGATGAAGGATGACCATTTTCAATGCATCTTCTTCAATTATAGGATTCAACTAAAAATATACACTTAATTTTTGCAACTAAGCACCAGCAAACATTTGTGAGGAACCATAAAAGGAAAAAATGGTTACTTTTCCCATGGTGTATTTTAATCCATGATTAGCAGGATATTCCCTATTCCCATTTCCTCCTTGCTTGAACTGAAGAGAAGCTCTAATGAGCTGATCAAAAGGTAATACTTTCCTACAGTGATCACTTAATTGCTGCCAATCATTTGCTGCTTCTCTAACATTATAGGTGGTGTAAGGACCTTATTTGGACTCTAAAAACTTAGGTATTGTAGGGCCATTCTGAATTTTGAACTCATGGGGTCTGTTATGAGGTCCAATCTTCGAAAAAATGACTTCCCCATGGGTCTTCCTCTCATCATGGGGTATATTACTACTACTCTCGGGTGCTGACTTGCTCCCAAGTTGGCTAGCTAACAATTCGAACCCTTGCATGAGATGTTTTGCCATACTATAAAGAGATGATGTAATGAATTTTTTAAGGTCCCCATTATCTTCTTTTCCCTCCATATCTCCAAATCCTAGTTCTTTCCTAATCTCTTCGTAACTAGGATTACTTTCTTCACTTCCTTCTCTTTCACCATTAAGATCTCCAGTATCAGCTTATAATGGAGGAAGGTAAGAATAAATAAAATTGAATAGGGAGATCTATCAGGTGCCAATATCATGCTCTGATACCACTTTTAATGTCCCAATTCGAAAATTCCCAACAAAGGAAGAATTTTGGAAAAAATGTCTTGACTAGTTTTGAGTATGGGGGATTCAAATGGCTCAAGAGGGTCTCAAATTCTGTAGGGACTGGTGTGGGGAGTATTAGGACTCTTCAATTGAATATTTTATAGTTTTATTATAGTTCATATACATCTGCAACTCGATTTGGGCATTATGACAAAAAGGAAAAAAGTTACTAGCAATTTATGATGCAATCCCCCCTAGGGTGTTGGCAGAAATGGATCTCCAACTCCTATGCAACCCTCCAAAATTTATGAACAGAGTACGGGGACTATAATTATACTTAATTTCATTTCATTTGGTGTGGTTAATAGTTCTGAAACTGAGTATTAAATCTTCATATTCAAATGCATAATTTTCGTGATATTTGCTTAAGAAATGACACATAAAAGCTTAACTTCGACTCATAAATGGTGCATATAATGGTTTATAATAGAGAAACATGAATATATACCATTGAAATAATTTCAATATCTCACTAACAACATATAATATTGACCCAATTCGCAATACACATCAGATATACAATCTCCATTGAAAGGGAAAATCATCACATGGAAACTAGTCACAATAAAGCTTGGAAACATGTACATTTGCATATGTATTTATTTTGATTTCGATTTATAGAGAATATGAGAGACATATTACATAGAAATTAATCATCCATCCTTTGTTGGGCATCAACTGAACTAAATGGGGTGCAACCACCATTCACACAAGTGCGCCTTAATAGAAAAACATGGAAATATAGAAGTGGAATTTGAGAGAATGGGAGGAGAGATGGGTCACGAATAGTAGAATCCTCCTATATGAATAAAAAAACTCCAAGAATATCCCAATGAGAGGTCTGAATGGCATATCCCATGGCCAAATTGGATGAGAATCTCACTCTCTCTAAATTGGCACACTAGCAGGGTAAGTGTGCACTCACCGTGCAATGAGCAAGCTAATGCTCTCCAAATGCCAAAGGAAAATTAAAAAATGATAAAAAATCTATTTCCATTCCTAATGACATGTTTTTATAACCCTCCTAAGGTCCTCCAAGGTCTAATTGATTCCCATAGGCTTCCTCCACCTCATCCTTGATGTTTAGTAACCTCCATGCCACTTGGCCTTCTCTTCAAGCCTTCATCTTCCACCAAATTCGAATGAATGAAACCTAGTCCCAAGTGCACCATATTGGAGGATATTTTTAGCACTGACATGTCATGTTGGATTAGGTTTACAATCAGGTCTGACTTTTCATAGAATATTCCATCATTGTTGTCATAAAGTGGGGGGAATCTAGCTCCACATGGCACCTAGTTTCTTCCTAGACTCTTCCTCTTCTATGGGGAGTTACTCCTCCTCACCCATTCAAATCCTTGGGCTCATGATATGTCATTTGATGACTCTTCACCTTCCAAGAACATTCCATCACTCATAATTTCTAATTTGGGGTTAAGTAATGACATGTGTAAGAAGGAATCTAGCCACCCAAGGCCCCCATGGACCTCCAAATGTCTTATGAAGCAATGCCACTTTATTTTCTCTGTATTTATTATTTTTATGACCCAAATTAATGTGTAAATGATAAAATAAGGTTCTCTTGGGTCCCATAGCTCCATTATTTCAATATTCAATTCCACCTCCCCAACCTAGGGAACTAGTAGGTGGGTGAAACATTCTAAACTAGTAGACCTATTGGAATGGGGACATGACATTAAATGAGGAAACTCTTTCATATTAAACTCACCTACCGTCATGTCACTTTGTAATTCAAAACTAACCTACTTGATATATGACCCTATAAAACTCACCTACCATCATGTCACTTTGTAATTCAACTTGCATGTGGTTTAACAAATCCCTTGATAATTCGTTTGTAATGCTAAAGATCCCCGCTACATTACTTTGCAATTAAACATGTGTTTGTGTGTGTTCATCACTATTACTCATGTTCAATAAAAAATACTTGCTTACGACTAACCAACATGGCAAGCAATTGTAGAACAACAACCTTATCATTGGAAAATATTAATGCAACCCATTATAACCATTGTAAGCAAAGTAAATGGTTGTACTTTGCTCAAAACAAAATATACCATTTAATAACACAACATGCTAAAAAATACTAGCCTTGATAATATAAAGTATGGTATGGTAGAGCAAAAAAATAGTGCCATTAGAATTGAACCTTCTTGTACAAACATAAGTGTAGACACAAGTAGAATAACAAGTGTTGTAAAGATGTTTATTGGTGGCTTTAAGATTATGACCAATACTCTTGTAAAAAGAATTGAAATGTTTGATAAATCTTCTTAAACAAAAGTGGTTGTATTGGCAAGAATCATTGATGAAGCAAAGAAGAGACGAAGTAAAGAATCAATGGCATCAATCGAAGACACTACGAAAGGTAGAACCATTCCCTAGTTTCTACATGCTAGAAGTTGCAAATCCACAAGGGAAACCAAAAAAAATGAAAAGTTGTTGCTGAAACCATCCTTAAATATACCTTTATATTTTTACAACTTGAGCACTAGCTAGAGAGTTGAACGGATTAAAAAAGGGCTCATCTTTGTCATTTATACAAAAATACAATGATTTTAGAGATGATGAAATTGTAGAGACGTGGATAACACAATTCAAAGGGATATTAATCTTTTGGATAGTGAATCTCTGCAAACAACTAATGATTAAACATGGAATATAACTTTTGTTGGGTTTTGCAAAATCAAAATTACAAATATTGATTCACTTAAGTGGACTATTTTAGTAGCATTCAAATTTCACATAGAAATATCTAATGACAATGATCATAATCGGTTAATGGGAATGTAGTTAATCAATTTAAAAAGGGTTTAATGTATTTATCACTAACTATGAAAAAATAGCTTATAGAAGTGAACATGCCAAGGATGATGCTATCAAGTAGAATCTTATAACTAAGATGCTACATCCCATTCTTGAATTTATTTTTGTTATGATGAAAAATAAAACTGTGAAACTTCATATCAGTCCTTAGGAAATATAATTGAAGTAATTTGAATTTGTATTGAATATTTTTGTATGGACAAATAATCCATAAAACAGATAATAAATCCTTGTGTTGATTCCAAAGATTATTGATGTTTCTCATATTTAAAAATTCAAGGGGAATCTAAAAAGGAGAAGAACCTTCCAAAAGATAAGAGCGGTTAGTTGAGAAAATATTTAGATAAGTAGAAAAAGAATGTGAAGAAGTATTGGAGGAAATGTTCTTCCTAGGAATGAAAAAAACTCAAATAAAAAGAAAGTGGACAAAAGTGGTTGCCATCTTTATGGAAAACTTGGCTATTTTGCAAAATTTTGTCTATAAAGGAATCCAAAAGTTGGATATATGCATGTGAGTGATGAATTGAAATAAACATGGGATTATATCCCTAAAAAAAGAATAATTTGACTATGGTGATGGAATTTATGAATTATATTCTTGTGATGAATATGAGATAGAAGGTCAAATGTAAAGAGATTAACTCATAAGAAACTTTATGATGAGTTTGAAAAGAAAAAAAAAAGGTTCTAGAACTAGAAAGAAAGGCAAGGAAGATTGGCATCACAATATCAAGGAATAAGATGAAAGAATCAATGGTTTTCATGAAATAGGGCATCATAGAACCATCATGTGACGAAAATTATTAAAGGGCGACAACTACAACAAATTAAAAAAACTATACTAGTGTAGAGAATCAAAGGGAAGGGAACTTTCAATGAATTTCACAAAAATAATTGAATATGGATGGATGGATGATCATCAATAGCAACAAGAAAGAAAGAATATAAGGAAATCCTATTACTTGGTATATTCATTGTGTAAAACCCTTAACTATAAAATTTTGGGACAACTTTTCAAAGGGGAATACTATGGAATGATTCTAATGGGGGCATATATGTGGAAAATGTATATGTGAAGGTTATATTTAGGGGGCAAGTGTGTGTGTGAATGGTATATCACCCATATAGTGGGTATAAATGGTAAATGCATGCATGCATGTGTGTGTGTGTGTGCACGCGCGTGCATGGTCATTATTGTAGGTGGGAACATATAATTTTAATAATATATGTACTTGGGCTATTTGGATGAGGTTTTTGATAATGTATAAGGAGCTATAATATATCTCATGTCTATTATTAACTTGTCTCATATTTTTTTTACGTTAGTGCATTCTACTTGATCATGCTATTATAGAGAAGGTTTTCTTAATGCACAAGGAGTTATTATATAACTCATCTCTTTTATAAATGTGGGACTTGCATTCCATGCTCATATTTTATTTACATTGGTGTATTTTGTTCATCATGTTATTTTGAGTATTGGGATCACAAAAAAAGAAAGAGTGAGGTTTTATTGTTGAATCTATGTAGGTACCATGAGAATTCTTTGAGTATTGATGCTACCCTTTCTATTCCAATCATTTGCTCGAAGAAAAATACCTTAATGATTGATTCCAACGCATGCCTCTTCCTTCCTCCTCTTGCAACCCTTCTTTTCTTTCTTCTTATTTAACAAAGTTAACTTACGGAACACTAAGCATGCCATTCTTTTAGTTCCGCGAATAGATACCCAACCATATATTGAGGAGAATATGGCACTTATGTGGTCAAATTCCCTTATATAAAATTTCTTAGCAATTTCTTCAAACATGACACGTCATAGTATGGGATTTACATCATAAAATCATTTTCATGTGATAGAAATGAAGCAACAAGATAATCATATCATAAAAAATTATAAAGAAGGTACCATTAATATGTCCATTCAATAAAAAAGAGTAACGAGAATTGTACGCCTATACAATCAAGGAAACCAATCAATTAGATGTTCTCAATCACGTGCATAAATATCATGACAACCAACCATCAATACACCCACACTTAGTCCTAATAGTGGGCACCAATCCCAAATTTTTCCATATATGCTTCTTATATGTTGATTTTTAAGAAATGTGACAATAAGAATGCCAATCCTTGAGTCAAGTGTAAAATTCTCTTCAATTGCTATGATGAGGATGCCAATATGGTCGAGATGTTTATATGAAGTTTTGGTTATGATTGATTGGAATTTTCAATATTTTGTCATTGCATATCCATAGTAGTATAAAATATGGTACATTTTGGTTCTTGTAAATTAATAGTAGTATAAGTAACATTCTGACTCACATTTGGCTATGTAGTCTCAAAATATCAAGACACTAATGTCACTCACATCATCACAAGTTCAAAAGGAGTAATAATAACTTGTCCATATTTAGAGACTACCCCGCATATATAATTGATAAGACAAAGTAACCTAGAACTATTACTTTTAGTATGCTTCTTAAAATTAGGGGAAGTTTGCTCATGAGTAGCCCACCATGGTTGAGAGAAAGTCAAGTCAAAAGTGAACTAAATATTCCTTTACAAGGTGTCATGTACATCTTCTTCATGCTCTATTTCATATACGAGTATTTATTTTATGAATTCATACACACGATCAACTTGTTCATTAAACTCGATACAAAGATAGGTGATAAGACTAGAATCTTTCAAAATAATGATATAAGTTTTGAGATTTATGTGGTGAGTATTACTATTGCTTGAGCTCGAATTATCCACAGTAGCCATTGGAAAGTTAGCCCAAGATGGGATTATCCACAGTAGCCATTGAGAATTCAATGGCTATTGTGAATAAGTTGTGAATTTCATCCTTTAATTGGTATTTAGTACCTCTTAATTCACTTGTACAACCTTTTTGATTCAGACACAAGTTTAGACGAGCTTGAAATTTTAGGCCAACTATTAAAGTGAAAGATCATAATCATTCTTTAAGTATTGACTATTGTGATTTCATATCCATAAGATATCCATATATACAATCAAATAATATATCCTACAACTGAAACTAAAAGATTGAAACACTAATCAAAGTTTTAAATATACAAAAAATGTGTTGGTTGGAAAAATAAAAAATTGTATATACCACATATTAAGAGATGAGATCATCCCTACATAAATAATAACTAGATCTAAGAAATATGCAACATTAATGTATTGGAAAATGAGATGTAATTATAAAAGAACAATCATATTCTTCTCATTCACACTAAAATAAATATTACAACACATAACAACTTGTCTCAAGCACACATTAGAAAACTCAAATCACTAAACTACTCAACCTAGTGCGCTCCCCTTTCCTTTTTAGAATAGAAGAATGAATGGGATACATATAGCTAATAATATCCTCAAATGGAGTGCTCCATATACGAAGGAACCTCACATAGTCGAGTGCCCAACATATAACCCCTAATCAATGAGCCTTTATGAAAGGAATAATGTACCTTATTTTTTTTACTTATTTTTTTACACAAACAATTATATTTGTAATAGAAAAGAAGCTATGGTTGAGCCAAACAAACCGTACTTCAAGTAGGAGATGTAATTTCTCATATTCATGGTATTGATGAAGTAATGGCAAGGGAATTAGTGGAATTTGGAGATGGTATAATATGCATTGCCTTACATTTGAGATCAGATAATGTTGGAGTTGAATTGATGGGCGATGGCTTCATGATACAAGAAGGCGATTCCATGAGTGCAATGATAAAAATTACTCAAGTACCAGTAAGTGATGCATATTTGGGTCTTGGTTTATTTAATCTGATTATTCTGCGTAAGCTCTTAAATGGTAAACTGAGTGAATTGTTTAAGATTTACGATCTTCCTCTTAAAAAAATGAACGTTTAGTTTTTTCCTTAGAAGGAAAAATGATCAAATAGAGTTCATTGTAATAGAAATGCTAAACATTGCAATACAAAATTTATAGAGTTTTGGTTAAGGTCTTTAAAAAAATATACGAAGTCTCTGCAACAAAACGTTGTAGCTTGATATATTCTAAAATTGTTCTTGCATATTTGTCAAGCATATTTCCTTACAAATTGAGGCATAAGTAAAATACCGCAACACAACATAAATAAATTTAAAAATGGCCTATAGGGGCAGTTCTACCCGCTCCTCCGAAGTCTCCATGGTAGCTTCACTTAGGTCCTTTTCCATGTCTAACTGCCCTAAAGGGTGAGCTTCATTCTCAACAAATGGTAAATTGGAAATAGGACATACCATGATATCCATAACCTCTTATTTAATCCCCCAAAAAATAATGAAGGAATATTTTTTAGTGTCAATGGAAACTAAAAGAGGGGAAGACTTAGCCTAATGACCAAGGAGATATGCAAATTCTCCACCATACTCTCAACCGAATATACTAAAGTTCCTAGTGTTGCTTCTAGATTTGAATTCATTTTATTTTTATGGGTGGATAAACATCTTCAACTCCATCATGATTTTATCTCTCTTCCTACACTATATTTTCCACTTCCCATTCCAATATTCTTCACATCTATTCCTTTTTTAAAGAACCATTTACTATAGAAATTTGTACCTGTTTTTACTCTCTTTCACATATTTTCATCCCTTGTTTCACCAATTCCAAATCACATATCACACAACAATTGCTTGCACTATACAATGAACCATGATTTCCTCTAAGCCATGCCAAATACAAGTTGTTCTAGATGGAGTGTCGGTCATGATTATAGTATATAGGGTCTCTCACCACCCTTCATGACTTTTGGTCGAAGAGTTTGATAATCATATGTAAGAAAATCAATACCAAACATACTCTAAAACACATGAATTAACAATGGATCGCACACACAGTACACCAATATTTACCTTGGAAATCCAAAATTGAGGAAACCAACCTACTTGAGAGTTTCCTCATTTCTATATTAATTATTATATTTTCTATTTATAATACAATATTATAGGATCCCAAACCCTAATCCATTAACCCAAATTAGATTACAACCCAATTCCTTAATCATAATTGGTATATAATGGATTGAAAAACCACTTGCCATAAACAAATAAAAAAACCAAAAGTGGACCCAAAATGGACTAAAAATATGCCTCCTTTCCTTTGGGAACACGCAAAGAGTACAATGCATGCCCAAAATCATCCCACTTGTTGTAATATTTGAAACAAGGGGGAAAAGAGAAGCATTCATGAAAATTAGTTGTTGGGGGCAATTCCCATTGATTCTCTACACCAAGAAAACTTTGTAATACTGATAGACTTTGTCAATGAATCTACAATGTTTTCAAGGTCTTAACCTTCTCCGATGATACTTTGTTTTGTTCTACCATGTGTCTAACAAAATGGTATTGAAAATCAATATGCTTTGTCTTGGAATGTTAAGTACGGATGTTTTCTAGAAAAATTGCGCTTGAGCTATCACAACCTATTCTCACTACGTTCTAAATAAAACTAACAGATGAACACAATGTTGCAACCATGTTTTTATTTATTTCCATGAGTGTATTGCATGTATTCAACTTTTGTAGTTGACAATGCAACTACATCCTGCCTCTTGCTCATCCAGTTGATTTCTCCACCAAATAGGTTCAAAAACATAACCACTTGTAGATATTTTGTTGTCAATATTTCGAGCCCAATCTGCATAAAAAAAAACCTATATATCTATCTCCTTGTTATGTCCATATATTTCTTGATAACATATCACATAAATACAAGTACCACACAATATCAGAAGACACTCTTTAACTATTGTTGAACATTCATTTCCTGGTTTTGTCATATACCTACTCCAAAACTCCATTGCATGGAAACATATGGTCCAATATAGGCTATAGATTACATCATACTTACAATAACACTAGCATAGGGAGCATGTGACATGTTTTATGCCTCTTCTTGAGTCTTGGGACATTGATCTACATATAAATTTGCACCTACACTATATGAATAGGGAATTTTATCGATTTTATCCTCTACATTATTGCTTAACATATTTCCTTAGACTCAACCAAATTCTTCTGTTGGATCGATCTGTTTTAATATTCATGACCAAAATAAATTTTATAGCACCACAATATTTTATATCAAACTTAGAAAACAATTGAGCTTTGACATCCTTGATGATTTCCTTGTTGTTTTCAATCAATAACATATCATCAACATATAAGACCACATAAATAAAATGATCACAAACATGCTTGGAATACACATAGTGATTAACTTTGAGTCTTGAGTAAACCAAAATCCAATATGTATCAAATATTTGATACCACATTCTTGGTGATTGTTTTAAACCGCACATGGATTTATTCATCTTGCAAAACAACTGATTATTTCCCTTCATTGCAAAAATTTCAGGCTTTTTCATGTAGATTTATTCTTCAAGATCACCATGTAGTAATTTTTTCTTCACATCCATATTCTTCCTTCAAGATCAAAAGAAACACCAATATATAAAGAAATCTATTAGAGGTCAATTTAGCAACAAGAGAGATTTTTACCAAAATCAATTCCCTCCACATGGGAATATCCCATAGCTACTAGGAGAGCCATGTGATTCTCCACTTACCTTTTGCATTGAACTTATTCTTAGACACCCATTCACTACCAATAGGTTTAATTCTAGTTGACAACTCAACTAGATTCCAAGTCTCAATTTTATCCAAGGCACTCATTTCTTCAACCATCTATTTCTTCCAAAGTTTACTATCACATGAATCCATTGCCTCCCTGATAGTTCTAAGATTATCATTAGTAATATATAGAGACAAATTAGAGTGGAAATCAAGTGGGATATACCTTTCTGGTTGTTTTTTTTTCACGAACTGATCTACTCAATGCAAAAACCTAAGGTTCTCCCTCTTCTGATTCATCTTCTTTTGTTGAGTTAGATTCTTCACCCTCCAAGTCAAACTCCATTGTCTTTTGTTCTTCTTCCTTTGGTTGGAATTGATGTTTGGGAGGAAATTAACATCTATAAATACAACATCCCAATTTCAAACAACATTCTTAGTTATTGAGTTACAAATTTTATAGCCTTTTATACCATGTTTATAACAAATACAGATACATTTTTTAGCTTTATTATTGAGATTACTCCCATTTTTCCATATAACATGCACATAAGCATCACAACAAAAAATTAAAAAGACGTTTAGGAGAGGGTTTTTCACCAATCCATGCTTCATGTGGAGTTTTTTCAAGCAATGCTAATGTAGATGATCGATTTACCAAGTAACATGAAGTATCCATTTCCTCTGCCTAAAATTATTTTGATAACCCTACACCATTGAGCATACTCCTTGCATTCTCCATGTATGCCTTGTTCATTCTTTCTATAACTCCATACTATTGAGGTGTGTATGGGGTAGTATTTTACCTTTCGATTCCATACTTATATAATTCCTTGTAATCATTTCTATTTTTATACAATATCTTTAAACTCTTTAAATTTATTGACAACCTTCGACTTATTATGGAAGAAATAGATCTATGTGTTCCTCAAGAAATCATTAAAGAATGAACATAATACACATATTTACATAGTGATGGAACATGAACATGTCCAAACATATAATTATATAATGTTTACCATATATATAATGTTCAAATAATTCAAAATCTAATGAGTAGTCAAACATATCTTCAACCATACCTTTACCAAGTAATGCTTGAAGCTAATATGTCCTAGTATTTGATTCCATAACATTGTATTGTCTAAAGGGACAGTAGGGTAATTGTCTTCTACATTGTTACTTTTAGGAACACCATAACTGTACACACATCATTAAAAATTATTCTGAACAACTTGGTCATAGTTCCATTATAACTCCTTGCGTCAACACCATTTATCCTGAAACCATGTTACATGTGTCCTTTTCAAATATAGTATGTACCCCTACATCACTTATATTACGTACATATATAAGGTTTCTATCCAGATCTAGGATGTGCAAAACCCAAGAAGAGTTACAATCCTTTCATCTTTCAACAACATCTTGACCCTTCCATGTCCTATGATATTGGCTATGGAGTCATCTCTTAGGAACATCACCTCCATTGTACTTTTCATATTCACAAAACCACCTCATGTTAGAAAACATATGAATGAAGCACTTGAGTTGATAAACCATACATCATGATCTACATGTGTACATGTAGATGCAAAGTAAGCATTAGATCCTTTTATAGAGGTTTTGGTTTATGTGGAATAGGCATCATTAGACTCCTTACCTTTATCAACATTCTTAGATTTGCAATCTTTCTCATAATACCTATGTTTATTACATTTCCAACAACCATTTTCAAATTGTATTGGATATTTAGATGTACCTATAGACTTAGATATTACTCCATAAAATTTATTTTTCCTCTCCTGGGAATGACCTCCAATAGATAAATCATCCTTGGTCACATCCTCCATGAAATTTCTCCTCATTTCCTTTGATAACAAGGATTCAACTACATCCTCAAACTTTAATGTGGATTGAGTTCTACTAACAATTGCTATGGCCAGAATATCCCAAGAGTTTGGCAAAGAATGTAATAAGGTAATACACATATATTTCTCCTCCATCTTAATATCAATAGAGACAACTTGACTTACCTTTTAAAATAACTTAGCTGATCCATCATTATCCTTCATCCTAAGATGATGCAACGTTTTTCAAAGAAATAATTTATTTACTAAGGATTTTGGATAATACAAATTTCCCAACTTATCACATATCTTCATTGCACTATCTTCTTTAAAGATGTTCAACAACACTGAATTTGAGAGGTAGAGTCAAATTGAGATTTACACTTTTCTTTCCATGTTTTTCCAATCTTCTTTCAACATACTAGGGGTTTTTGTGCCTTGGTCCACAAAAATCTGTTATTCTCTGTCTACAAGAATATATTCTATCTTCAACATCCATCACTTGAATCTTTGTCCATTAAAATTCTCTATTTTTATTCTTGAGTTGCTCACCATCTTCTTTACACAAGATTCAAAATTAAAGCTCTCACTCCAACACATGTTCATTATAGACCCAAGATATCCCTGCTCTTCACATGATGAGATCAAACCTAGCAATAAAGGAATCCCCCTTAATCCAATATAATTTATTTGATACCATAGGAAGAGTTTGGTAAACCTTTGTAAGAAAAACAATACCGAACATAATTGAAAACACAAGAATTAACAATGGATTTCATGCACAATACATAAAGATTTACCCTATAAACCCAAAACTTGGAAAACCAACCTACTCAAGTGTTTCTCCACTCTCTATCTTGTTGTATTATATATTTTGTTTACAATACAATATTATGCATCGAAAACCATAATCCATTAACATGGATTAGATTATAACCCCAATTCCTTAAATGGAATTAGTTTACAACGGGTTGAAAAACCATTGGTAAAAAGCAACTTAATGGACCAAAGACAAACCAAAAAATACCTTTCCAAGGATTCTCCCTTGAAATTCCAACAAAGGACTCATTGGAACCTCAAGCCTCTATATCTAGAGGGGGTGATCACCTTTTAGACCCCCTTTTCTTTGGGATCCTACAAAGAGTACACCACATGTCCAACATGGGATTCCTTTATTTTCACAATTCTACCATAAGAGCTAAGCTAGATATTAATGAGAAACACCAAGAGACTCACCTTTAAAAACCATAATGAAAAACGACATGTAGGAAGCAATCCCATTTCTATACACCTTATTATATTATGCATCAATGTATAACTAACAATGAAGAACATGTGATTTAGTTCTCTTGTTGTTCCAACTTACATGCATCTACCCTTGTTTAAATTGAAGCTCCTCGATTTTTAATTGTGTAATGTTGATGGATTTGAATATTCTAGTTCCATTTCCAGTGGCTAATAGACCTTCCTCCATCATTGGCTTGGTGATCCACAATTTTGTTTTGTTTTGTGATATTTTTTAACTCTAAAATTTCACACATATGCAGAATTTTAGCTAATATTACAGTAAGGTGTCATCAACATATAACATGTAGCTTAACAAAGACATCCTCATCATATCTAGAAAGCAATATGATTCCAAAAACTCCAAAGAACAATCAAAAGAAGAGGTTGTGTGGCTAAATCCCTATTCACTCATGCTACTGTCAAAATCCATGTTCGAAATCAACGTGACTATCAAAACAATGGGATCTCAGCTACCCACTATGCATTAAAGGCTCATGCAATCTTCGTCACAAAAAAAATCAAATTTGGCTCTTCACACAATTGAGGGCATTGAATATCCCCCTTTATGTACTTTTGAGCTAGATCATGAAGTTATGTGGTTCACACTTGGTTCTAGATATTTCTTGGCCACCTCTTGGCCTATAAAAGGAAGCCTTGGGCATGCATCTAAGAAGGGTAAATTAGAGAAAGGTTATGCTACTGGAATTGTGTTAAGGCTTCCTCATATATCACCTATTCCTCCACGTATTAGCATTTCTCAAGCTCCCTTGCCACCTTCCTCCAAGGGGCATGTGTTTCTTCTCATTGTTCTTCAAGTTATTTAACATTTAATGTGGACAAAATGGATCCCCCCAAGGGAGATTGTTAGCTTGCCTCGAATTCCACATCTCCTAGGTGACACTACATGGAACAATATTGACCATTGGGCAATCTAACTTTGTTCTAACATCTTCTTGTTGTTATGGTTTGCATATCTTCACTCTTTTTGTTTTATTTCATGTTATTTTCTTTTCTTTTGTTTTGTTTTCTAAAAATACCTTGTAGGATCAATTTAGAGTTATCACTTTCACTTTAGTAACACAATACTTGGCCTTGGTAGCAATATCCAAGGCTTTCACCCCACAAAGTGGGAAGAGATGCACACCTTTGTGCAAATTTTCCCACAACAACATTTTTGGCGAATCCACTTCATTTTTGTTCATTTATTATTAACTAGGTGTTATTTTCTAAATAACTAAATTTGGGTTATTTTGTTGTGCAAGAGATCAGCTCCATACCCTCCATTCCTATAAACCAACCTCCTTTGGGACAAGATTGTTGTTTACACAGTCACACAGATACCGATGCTTCATGCACACTAACACAAATTTTCTTTCAATAGTCGCGCTAAACACTCATTTTAGTGGACTCTTCCCATGTGGTAATTTGATCACTGCTCGCACATCTCTGTCGTGTTGTAATCGTGCTACAACACATATGTATCTGTAATTTCCATGCTACTATCTTTTATTTTGATTTTATCTTCTTTGCGCAAATCTTGCAGTCCCAATGTTTGTTCATTAATGAACCAAATTAAAATAACTTGCAATAGTTGTATTTTTCTGTAGTAATTAGCTCACTTAGCCCCAATATTAGGAGTTAAGGGGTATTCCCTTGAAAACTAATTAGGTAAAAGACTTTGAGGATTTCAACAAGCCTCATAATTGTCACTAGTACTCAAGAGATCTTATGTTCTTTGCTCACTTACCATATTTTTGGCAAGGTAGTGTAACTCATTTTTGCACACAAGCAAGAACCTAAAGATTATAATCTCTTGAAGTATGCTCTTTACCTCACACTCTTTGTGAACTTAGTGAATTTAAAAAGGGGGAGAAGTGTGAAATACCTTCATTGCATACTTCTAATTTGTAAGTATTATGGATCAAAATTGTTATTATTGATCAAAATTGTTAGTTGCAAGAAGTTTAGTATCTTTTGAGTTGAAGTTCACAATACATGTGCATTTACTTTGATCTCTTTAGTTAATTACCACAATCAATATAATTTTGTTATTACACATATGTGTTTCCACTAGCACACAATAAGAGACCTAAATACTCTCTTGCTTTGAGTATGCTCTCCCTTCTGCACCTTGTATGACCTGGATGGATTAGAAAAAAGTAAGATTGTGAAATACCTCTCTTACACACCTTAATCGAATTTGGACCCTTAAAATGGACACTTGTAATTATAAACCAATTAAACTCCTCCACAGGAGGCCACCAAAACATTTATAGTTTGGTTAGGATTGATTGGGCTAGGCATACAAATAACTCCCACCAGTATTCTACACTATGTATGAAACAATATATTGTTTACTTATAGGGTACTTTTAAGTCCCGCTCTCATCAAGTGTAAAAAAACAACCTAGATGAGAAGGCGTGGTGCCCAAGAACATGAAAGTTGAAGTGTAGCTCCCCTTCTCCCCCCAAAGAGTCACTCATATATTTGTGGGGACGACTCTATATTGTTCATAACCACTTATCCACACTTGACGTGGGTATCTTATTGGACAAACTTATAATATCACCAAGGATAATTTGTGAGTGAAATTGACCAATAAATTCATATAGTGCCAATGGGAAGTGTTTCCAGCCCTTTTAGAACATATCCTCATTGTCGGTATAACTAACTCTTTGTTACCTTCACTAGTAAATTCTTGGGAGGATCCCATTACCACCAATAATTGTGCTTTTGGAAGGCCCATTTATATTTGAGATGAAGGACATTAGGTCTTTAGGGAATTTACATTTATCTTCTTTTAAATACAAGTTCACAGAACTCGTAATTGAAAAGAACCTACATATGTGATCACTTGTAGTAAACCAACATAGCACATATCACTCACTTTGCACCATTTTCGATATGTTTGGGTTGGATTACTTTTGCATTTGTTCAATTGTGTTTATTCCTAGCATCAGTCTCATTTTTCACACAATGCTTCCACCATTGATGAAAAAAACCACCTAAGGCAGTCCTGTAGAATACAATACCTTTCCTCTCTCTCAAGGGGTGTTTTTCCACTCTCTCTTATGGTTCACAAGGGAGATACATTAGCCGCGACTACTCCTAGGAAACACTGATATGATATTCTAGGTGAGGTCACTCCTTGATTGATTCATTTTCTCCCCTCACAGAAAATATAGATCCTTTTGATTCATCCTATCATGGAAGAAGCCACCCTTCATTTCCACCCCTCGTAGGAAATGCAATCTCTTATCCTCCCTCTTCAAGAGAAGGACACATAACATCCTCTTCCTCACATAATATATATATATATATATATCACCTTCACAAACTCCCCATCCCACCCCTCGAGGAAACAATACACAACATATGATGGAGACACTTAATGCCAACCTACCTTTCATGGCTACCTTGAATCTCCCTGATATAGAAAAAATGATCAATAACCCCATAGCACATGATCCAACATGGCCAGATATGCCCAATAATCTCTCCTCATACATCATAACATTCTACCCAAGTCTAACATGTATCCTATTTCATTAAGAATAATGCCAAAATATGCTTTTAAGATGCTTTCTTTGTGAAAATTTTCTTTTTTTGACTGGTTAGAATTCATCACATGGTTTTAGAAATATTATTTTTTAATGTGAATTCCATGGATGAATCATCTCAATAATGGAAATTGGAAAAGTATTTGGCTAGAAAATGTTTATTGGGGACAATTTCCCGGCAAATTAGGACAATTTCTAGGAAAAAAACATAGTTAACATAGGTTCATGAGAGTTCGACAATGATATGTCAAAGAGAAGGTGGGTTTAAGAGTACGTTAACTGCTTTGAATTTATAAATCACATTAAATAACCATCATGTTCTATGAGTGAAACCTGCAAGTAAATTCATTTTTAATTCCTACATAATTTAAGAAAAGGGTGGTACAATTATGTGAGATAAGTGGTGGAGCATCCAGTCCTGATCACGATATGACAGGTAATAAACTAAAAAAAACTCCAAAAAATGGAAGTGGTTGAGCATCCATTTTTGATCAACCATCTGACGGGAACTAAAAAAATTTTAGGGAAGAAATTAAACTGTTAATATTTTTCGAAACTTAATCAAAGTGGTTGAGCATCGATTCCTGATCACTGTTATGGAGGGTAAATTAAAAGCAAATGTGGAAGAAATTAAACTGAGAATGTTTTTAGAAAATCATTTTTTTTGGCGGTGATATTTGGCATGGTCATGAAAGAACGAAAACATGCCAGTGTATTCGTCCTTACATTTGGCCATCAACATGACTAACACCAAAGAAATTTCCTGAAAATTGATCCAAGAAAAAAATTGTGTTGAAGGTGCGTCGTGCAGGCTAGCAATAAACCATTCTATCAAGGCATTGTAATCTCAATAGGAAATAAAAGTGCACTTTCTTGGTACTATTGATCAATACAAAACAAGAAATATGACCGATGAGAGCATGTACTTATTGATGTTTATAGAATTTTTTAAATCGTTGCTTCTATGTGTATCCCATTCACAGGATATTCTAAGATGATAGTTATTGGTCGATTGGTTGAGGAAGTGTGCATTTTTGTGCTAATGATGAAAAAATGACTTCCATACCGAATCATGGATAAACAGGCTCATATATTTGTATGTAGCTAATTTGGCAGAGATGATTAATGGATATGTATGCTCAAATATGTGCAATTATGCCTCAAACCATATTTCATACATGGGGTGTACTTGAATTGGCCATGTGTGCATTTTTGTGCTGGACATGAAACATCGAGAAACCCTATCAACTGCTAATCTGGAAATATTGGATTTCATTATAGATGGAACATTTTACAGAAAGAGTACAAGTAGATGTAGAACCATAAACCTGATTTCTTGAATCTCTTAATTTCCTTGGTTGAATATACAGTTTAAAACTATGTTCATTGTTTATATTTACTTTCAATAAAAATTTGAGGAATGATAGTAAATAATTTCCATGAAATTTTATTTTATATCTCAATACTAAATTTTAAAGTGATTATATAAAAAATGATCATATTAAAATAGTTCCATGAACATCATACACAGCCTTAAGATAGTTTCAATCAGATTTGGATGTCCACCTCAACTTTAAGATTTAGATGTCCATGTTAACTTCAAAGGACCAAAACTTGAAGTATATTTGAAATATTTAAAATATATGTACAAAAATTCTCCACATCTAATAAACGATACATCATTTACTTATTGCATGATATTAGAGTGGATGGACATATTGTTCGGAAACATTTGGAGAGTTTTGATAAGATTTGGATGTTCATTCGAAAGGAAAAAATTTGAAGGAGAATTTTGAACCTTTGAAAAAAATATACAAAATGCTTATTTATATTGCATGCTACATCATGTTTTCTAGTTAGATGTATAGTAGTGTTAAATTTTTCATATGCTTAGCTAAGACATCAGTATTTAATTACATTTTCATAACAAAAGCATATAAACATGATCACTGAAAGATAGACAAGCACAACCATACAAAAGGAACACAAATATTTATCCTGAGAAAACCCTAAAGGGAAAAACCCAGCAAAAGCTTCCTCAATATAGATGCCCCAAAAATATAAAAGATAAAACCAACAAGGAGATCAAAGCCTAATCCTCCTCCTTCTCCAGCTACTTCTCTTCTCCACTAATGCGCTACACAAGTGAGAATGTGTGTTCCAAATGAGGAGCACCACACCTCTATTTATATTCATCTATTCACTTTAATTAACTCATCCAACATGTAGGCTCGAGTTAATCATGTAGGTTTGAGTTACACATGTAGGCTCAAGTAACCACACTGGGGTGCTAATGACCCAACTTTACAATTATAGGGGACTACCTCATGACTCTTATTAGTTCTTCCGATTAGAAGCATTGGGGTACAAAGATAATACAAGTGGTTCTCCCGGTAGGACCATCGGGGACCACAAAAGATACATATAGAATATTCTTCGAAGTTACAATATTTCAACACTCCCCCTTAACGAGAAAGGTATTCTACAACAACAACAACAATAGTAGGAGAGGACATCATCAACATCATCAGGGTAACACATCTATACATCATTGGAAGCTTTTCAACATCATATAGTCTTCGTCTTCAATTTTCAACGACAACAACTCTTTGATCAGGATCAACATCTTTTGACCTTTTGATCAGCAACATCTTCAACACTTTGACCTTTTGATCAGCAACACCTTCAGCAACATCTTCAGCAACATCTTCATCACTTTGACCTTTCGAACAACAACATCTTCAGCACTTAGACCTTTCAATCAGCAGCAACATCTTCAGCACTTTGACCTTTCGATCAGCAACATATTCAATGTTTTGACCTTTCGATCAGCAACAATATCTTCAGCGTTTTGATCAGCAACATCTTCAACACTTTGATCTTTCGATCAGCAACAACATCTTCAACATTTCGATCAGCAACATCTTCAGTACTTTGATCTTTCGATCAGCAACAACTTCTTCAACATTTTGTTCTTTCGATCAACAACCTGATCGGTAACATCGTGATCAGCACCATAATCATACTTCAATTCTCAAACAACATCATCATTATGATATTCTGATCTTTTGATTAGTACGTTGTTATCATCACATACTGATCATTTGATCAGTACGTTATCATAATCATACTCTGATCTTTCGATCAGTACATCATTATCGTCATACTCTGATCATCATCATACTCTGATCTTTCGATCAGTACATCATCATCATCACACTCTGATATTTCGATCAGTACATCGTAATCATCATCATACTCTGATCTTTCGATCAGTACATCATCATCATACACTGATCTTTCGATCAGTACGTCATCATCATCAT
>LPNX010654689.1:829923-853746 GCA_001517045.1 Pseudotsuga menziesii
AAGTACGGGATCAATTCAATGATCCTTCCTTTTGGAATTACGGGATTTAGGTCTTTATGGAGTTACTAACGATCCTTCCTTTTGGAATTACAGGATCAACACAGATGTGGAACTCAGACAATCCTTCCTATTGGAATTACGGGATCAACACATCTGTGGAACTCAGACAATCCTTCCTATTGGAATTACAGGATCAATTCAATGATCCTTCCTTTCGGAATTACGGGATTTAGGTCTTTACGGAGTTACTTACGATCCTTCCTTTCGGAATTACGGGATCAACACAGATGTGGAACTCAGACAATCCTTCCTTTAGTAATTATGGGATCAACACATGTTCTCGAGTACCGAAGTCACCAGATTCGTTCTGAACCGAAGTTCAAGGATGATACAATCCTACCACATTCACGGGGACCGAGATCTTCGGATACATTTTGAACCGAGGTTCAAGGATGATGCAATCCACCACTTTCATGGGGGCCGAGACCTCCGGATACATTTTGAACCGAGGTTTAGGGATGATGCAATCCACCACTTTCACGGGGGCCGAGACCTCCTGATACATTTTGAACCGAAGTTCAGGGATGATGCAATCCTACCACTTTCACGAGGGCCGAGACCTCCAGATACATTTTGAACTGAGGTTCAGGGATGACTCAATCCACCACTTTCACGGGGGCTGAGACCTCCGGATACATTTTGAACCAAAGTTCAAGGATGATGCAATCCTACCACATTCATGGGGGCTGAGACCTCCGGATACATTTTGAACTGAAGTTCAGGGATGATGCAATCCCACCACATTCACAGGGGCTAAGACCTCCGGATACATTTTGAACCAAAGTTCAGGGATGATGCAATCCCACCACATTCACGAAGACCGAAGTCACCGGGTCCATTTTGGACAGATGTCCCAGGATGATACAATCCCTCTTCATTCTCGAGGACTGAGGTCACCAGATCACTTTTGGACAGATGTCCCGGGATGATACAATCCCTCTTCATTCTCGAGGACCAAGGTCTCCGGATCACTTTAGGGCAAGTGCCCAGGGATGATACAATCCCACTGCAACATCACTACTCCCCCTTTCGAGGAAGGTCTTTTCGAACAACACCAAGCTTGTCTCGAAAGTGTTCAAACTTTACTCGAGATAGAGGCTTCATCAGTACATCATCATTCAAACCATCATCATCTACATCTTCAGTATGTGAATACTGAACTATCACCATATGTATCTCCAGTATGTGAATACTGAAAGCATCATCATCTATATCTTCAGTATAGAAATAATGAAAGCATCATCATCTCTATATTCAGTATGGAAATACAGAATCATCATCATCTGCATCTACAGTATGTAAATACTGAAACATCATCTATATCTTATCTTGTATGTAGAAATACCGAATTTTTATGTGTTACAACTGGAACACAGGGTTCTCTGTCATCACAAATCTGGTTATCACATAGAATCATTGTAGTATCCATCTTCAGGTCAAAGAGACCTGATATCAGCTTCCGAATCCATATGACTTCACAACTTAGCAGAGCAATCTGCTATGTATTTTGCTTCAGCCGTGCTAGGAGAAACACTGGACTGTTTCCTGCTAAACCATGAACTCATAGCAGACCCCAAACAAAATCATCTACCTAATGTGCTTTTCCTGTCTAAGATACTTCCAGCCCAATCTACATCTATGTATCCATACAATCTATACTCATGGCTACCATCATAGTATAGACCAAATTCTATAGTCCCTTTCAGATATCTCATCACATGTTTTGCGGTTACTAGGTGAACCCGTCTTGGTTGAACAAGATATTGACTTAAGGTGTTCACAGCAAAACAAGTGTCTGGTCTGGAATTTGTTAAGTACTTTAATGACCCAATGATCTGTCTGTAATGAGTCACATCCACTGACTTTGATGAGTCATCAGCTAACAGCTTCAGGTTGGAGTCCATGGGTGTGGCCATGACTTTGCATTCCAACATATCAAATATTTTCAAACTTTGCACTGCATACTTGGGCATGATTGAGAAATATTCCTTCATATTTCCGGACCTAGGAAATAAAGTATTAGACCAAGGTCTAAATTCTTCAACGGAATTCTTCTTGCATTCTACAATTTGTTTCTCATTCCCTATCAGAAATAGGTCATCCACATATAATAACAGGATGACAGGTTCATCTTCTACAACCTTGAGATGAAGGTTAGGATCGACTTTACTCTTGGCAAATCCCATGCTCGTCAGGAAACTATCTATTCTTCCATACCAAGCTCTGGGAGCTTGCTTCAGGCCATAGAGGGCCTTCTTCAACTTGCATACGTGAGTCCATCTGTCTTCAACTTCAAATCCTTGTGACTATTCGATGTAAAACTCTTCCTCAATCATACCATTAAGGAAGGCTTGTCTTTACTTCATCATGGAAGAAAATACCATGATAGTTCTGAAGAAAGTATACCTTGCTTCTTGGAGTAAGTGTCTCTTCAGAATTAATTCCCTCTTTTTGAGAGAAGCTACAAGTCTTTCCTTACTTCTATCAGTAGCATATTTTATCTTACTGATCCATTTGGAATATACCACATTCTTGCTTTTTGGTTTGAGTATTATATCCAAAACATCATTCTAGTATTCTTTCATCATAACATATTTCATGAGTTCATCTTGTCAGGTCATCAACATATCCTAGTCTTCTGCATTCAATCTTGAAGGTTGGAACCCACTTTAATCTTGGTAAAGTCTTGATCCCTTAGGAAGCTGTCCATCATGTTGTACCATGTTGAACTCAGATATCTTCTGCAATCACTCCCCCTGAAGTGGAGTATCATCTTCCCTCTTCATTCAGTATAGGTGGTTCTATGCTTGACATATACTTGTCGATAGAGTATGTCATGTCATAGTCTATTCTTTCAAAGGAAACTCACGAACTTTGCTTTGTACACTTGTTCTTGTAGATCCATATGGAAGATACTACGTACTTCCCTTTAGGTCTCGAAATCATCATCGTATACATCATTCCCCGTGATCAACTGTTATTCTTTGATCATAGCTTCTTTCATAGCATTCTTTTCTTCATCTTGAGTTATCTCTCATACCCATGGTGGTATTCATCCTTCGAGGTGGATCTACCACTCTCTAAAGCTCTTTCTTCCATCATGGTGTCTCTGACCCTGGGAGCTTCAGATTCATGTTCATTGGAGTGAATCTTGAATTGTCATCACTTGTTCTTCATAACAAGTCTCATCCTTCTTTTCTTGTAGGAGGTTGTACAGGACCTTTCCATGACATCATTGAGATTGTGCACTAATACAATATGTCAGCAAAGAGGTTTGATAAGTAGCAATGGAGAGTTGTATGGAACCATGATCTACTTACCCATCACAAGCATATTAGTAGTATACAATCATTAATGCAAACAATCTATCATGCATAATACATCAACTAAATATAATCAAATGCATAACAAAACAATATCATGCAAAGACAATTGAATACTTATCTTTTATTCGTTTCGTGGGTAGACTCCTTCTTGATCCTTCTACTTCATCATATTCTTCATTCATGACATCATCATTTCTTATCCAAATGATAATATGGATAAGAGGTTCTTCAAGAATTGCCTTCTTCACATTACTCATTGCTTGAGGGATCTTCTTTGAATGGTGAGAGCTTGATCTTCAATTGCTCCCACCTTCTTCTTCTCTTCTTATGAGTCGAGATTCTTCTTCTTCCCAGAGTCTGTTGAAAGTAATTACTTCCTTCTGGCACACATTCCTTGAATGAATGAATTCTATGATCCTGGGAGACCATTCAAGGTGGCTATCACCACTTCTGCATTCTCTAATTCTTCTTCTACCGCTTCAAGATGTTCTGCATTTTGGATCTTCACATTCTTCAACTGTTTTCTCAAATCCATCTTCTGATTAATGTTCTTATCTTCAAATATCTTGATCAAGGAATCAAACATCTTCGGTGTCTTTAGGGAAGACACTTGTGGTACAAGTTGATCTGTGATTGAATCAACAATGATCTTCTTGGCCTTGATCAAGTTCTTCTTGTGTAAGGCTTTGAGCCTCATCTCCTTCTGGAACTGGAACCTCTCTACTCATGAAGGTGTCCAATTCATTTTCTTCAGAGAGATCAAATTATTCCATGCTTGGAAGTTTTCAACTTCACCAAGCTTATCATAAATCTCATGTGATATATCACTTTGAAATGAGAACCTCAAATGCAAATAACAAAGGATTAGATCTTACCGATTTGAGGTGTCCGTCCTGGTTCCAGAGCTGGCTGATCTAGGGTTTGCCACAGAAACCCTAATTTTCAAAACATGGAATATTTTAGATATGATTGGATATAAATATATATATATTCAAATGGAGCTGTCCAAAGTACTCCTTTTCTGAAAACAGTGGAGGGAAGCTCCCGGAACAGGAAGCCCTAGTTTTCCAATTTCTTCTACAGAAATTCCTGTCACTGTTTCTGTGATATATCTGAAATTACTGCTCCTCCATGTTTGAAATTTTGTACTGAGCTAACCTCACATGTTCCTGATCCAACAACATAGTTTTCATCAGAATTGGTTCCACAAATTGGGATTTATGATCATTTTCCCAAGGTTCCTTGTTACAGGATTGTTCCGAACAGCGAAGTTGTATGGATTGCCACGTGTCATTGTTTCATATTCTAAGTCTGTAGTTCAGACCACAAGAATTAAATTCCGTGCCCTTTCTGGAACATCTTCAGTAATTTCATTTGGAACTCTGTAGCCCAAGATATTGCAATTCTCCCCAGGTGTCCTGTTTAGGGATGAATTCTGGAAGAGGCTGGAACCCTAACTTGGAGGGATCATATATCCCAGAATATATAGAATCTGAGGCTAAATTTTGGACACAGTGTACATAATGATTTTATCTTTGGTCTCTACAATTTTCATCTCCTGAACCTTCGCCAATCTTAGGGTATAGCGAATGTAGCAAAACTTAGCAGTTTTAGTATTTAGGGTTTTTCTAGCTCGGGGTCAAACTAGGGTTTGACTTTCCTGAAGTTTCACCCAACCAAAAATATTGATCTAGGTCTCTAAAATTCGATTTTGATGAGTAGAGAAATCCTATGCTGGGCTCACTCAAAAATTCTTCTTCTGCAAGAAGCCCTTATTTCCCGCACCGAAAACTGAAAATGCTCGGAATCGAATTTCTCTTCGACAGAAAGATGCACCCTTCAATGGAGAGTCAGCCTAGCCTTCTTTTGCTGATTGATTGTGGAGAGAGAACCAAAAAGTAAGAATCCCTAGATTCTGTAGTTTCACAATGCCTTCTTTCAGGGTGGCTCTGATACCATGTTAAATTTTTCATATGCTTAGCTAAGACATCAGTATTTCATTACATTTTCATAACAAAAGCATATAAACAGGATCACTGAAAGATAGACCAGCACAACCATACAAAAGGAACACAAAGATTTATCCTGGGAAACCCCTAAAGGGAAAAACCCAGCAAAAGCTTCCTCAATATAGCTGCCCCAAAAAGATAAAAGATAAAACCAACAAGGAGATCACAGCATGATCCTCCTCCTTCTCCAGCTACTTCTCTTCTCCACTAATGCGCTACACAAGTGAGAATGTGTGTTCCAAATGAGGAGCTCCACACCTCTATTTATATTCATCCGTTCACTTTAATTAACTCATCCGACATGTAGGCTCTAGTTAATCATGTAGGCTCGAGTAACCACACTGGGGTGCTAATGACCCACCTTTACAATTAGAGGGGACTACCTCATGAATCTTATTAGTTCTTCCGATTAGAAGCATCGAGGTAGAAAGATAATACAAGTGGTTCTCCTGGTAGGACCATCGGGGACCACAAAAGATACATATAGAATATTCTTCGAAGTTACAATATTTCAACAAGTAGTATTCTCAGCAACACAAATATTTTTTAAGGAACTAGATCATGTAAGTAGAGATCAACATCAAATCCTCATCCAAAAGCCACAACTTGATGAATACACCATCAACCATCCCCCAGAAATAAATATGGAACACCCACATTCCTAGTTTATTGGTGTTTCCCTAAAGGAAGGAAATTCCAATGTAGTATTTTAATATTCCCCACATTGTTCGTGTATAAAATGGTATACCATAATAATATTGACGCTGTCAAAATAAAATAAAATAATTGAAAGAGTAGTCCTTAACAAAGGCCATTGAGGGCAAGTTGTGTTTGAGTTTAATGCATTGTGTTGCATGTATCCAATAACACAATCTAATAGTTTGTGTATAATAACAATACATGGATGTTCATTTGTCAGTGAAAACAAACACATCACATAGAAAATAGGTAGAAACATTGATATGGTTTATAAAAAAAATGTTGATTAACTGACTATGCCCATCCTAGAAAAAAGTAACCTCGAAATTATTTTTAAAAAACCAGATAGAAATTTTGGAATGAACAAGATAGGATCCCTTGTAATTTTCTTTAGTATCCAATGGAGCAACTCATCACCCAAAATGTATATAGAATAGTAAAAATAAATATGCTACTAATTCCATTTCACATCAATAAGAATGGGCATTAACTCTAAGTACTCTTAGCCACTAGATAAATTAAAATGAATTGAGATGAAATATAAACAACAATACCTTTGAGTTTGCTTGCTGATAAGAAGTATGAATACTAATGCGATCATTTTATTCATAGGTGAATTAAACAACCACTAACCTAAAATCAAGGAAATAAACCATGTTCAAATTGATATATAAAGAAAATAAAATAAAAGTTAAAGATAGACTATGCCAACCCCACTATCATTTATACCTCGAAAGAGAAATAGCAAATCTCCCACTTGGAATGCACTATTTAAACAAAAACAAAAAAAATTGAAAACATGAAAGTAGTGATTTACTCTACCTGTCTATTTTATGTAGAGTCCCATATATATATACAACAAAATTATTCAAGAACATGCAATAAAATTATAAATGAAAAAAGAAGAAGAAAACTATGTGGTTTAGACCTTCCTTTATATACTCAGATACATATTATGATCAGACTTTGTCTCTTAGGAGACAATTCACCAACGAAACATTGGACATATTTGAGAGAGAGATAGATAGGTAGCTGTAGAGCAGTGTGAGACAAATACAAACCTTAATGTATTAATCAAAACAATCTAGAAATGGGGATGAAATTTCAATCCCATTGTTGCAATAAATGACAGTCTTTTAGGATAGTCATACATCAAGCAAATAGAAGATCCTTTCAAATGTGCATAGGTAGCCTTAAGCCACATTCTATCATCTGCATCAGACTATGACACACTTCCATACATAGTAGTATCCTCAAGGACGTTGAAAAGGAGCACAAAAACCTCTATAAAGTCTAAACACGATCGACATGATGCAACATGATGAAAAAGAACCAAAACAACCCTAGTAAAGGTCATGGTAGGAACCAACAACAACACACTAACAAAATTACCTTAGAACATTCAATAGACCACAGATCGAGTCAAGGAATCCCAAGGAATAGTCATGGTTCAGTCTAGCAGACTCAAAAAGGGTCATAACCCATCTTAGCAGCCCAAAAAAGGTCACAACTTAGTCCAAACAGATCACAGAGTTCACGGATCTATCCAAACATTCCACAGAGTTCATGGTTATGTACAAACAACCCACATAGATCATGGTTCTATCCTAGCAGAGGTCACGATTCAGTCCAAGGAATCCCACAAGGTCATGGTTCAATACTAGCAACCTCAAAGGTGGTCGTAGTTCAACATAGTGGGAAGACAACCCTTTCACCCACAAGACCAAGGTGTACCATCAAGGTGGGGAAATAACAATTTCTGTCTTAAATACCTCAAAACATTTCTTGGTTGTAGCCATGTCATGTTTAATTCTTTGTTTTGTCTTGGTCAAGACACATATAATGAGTATGGGATTCATATTCCGTTGTAGAATGTGTTGGGAATCTTTAGGGTTTTGTGCAACAATTTAAAAAAAAAGCTTATATCACTGGGTTGAATTACACCTCTAGTGAGTGATTTCAACTTCTCAAATAGAAAATACTTGGAAGAATTTTATTCCTGCACATGCAATAAAATTATAAATGGACAAAAAGAAGAAAACAATTTGGTTTATACCTTCCTTTATATACTCAGATATATATTATGATCAGATTGTCTCTTAGGAGACAAGTCACTAACAAAACAATGGACATACCTGAGAGAGATAGATAGGTAGCTGTATGGTAGAGTGAGACAAATACAGACCTAAGGGTATGTATCCAAACATTCTATAAACGAGGATGAACTTTCAATCCCATTGCTGCAATAAATACCAGTATTTTAGGATAGTCATACATCAATCAAATAGAATCTCCTTTCAAATGTGCAGAGGCAACCTTAAACCACACTCTGGCACGCCCATTAGACCGCGACACACTTCCATACATAGTAGCAGCCTTAAGGAGTCTAAAAAGGAGCATAAAAAATCTCTCTAAAGTATAAAGAGGATCAACATGCTACAACATTCTAAACAAGAATCACACCAACCCTAGTAAAGGTTATGGTAGGAACCAACAACAATACACTCACAAAAACTACCTCAGAACAGTTAGTAGACCATAGATCAAGTCAAGGAAGCCCAAGGAAAAATCATGGTCAATAAATCAAACTCAACAAAGGTCACAACCCATCTTAGCAGCCCAAAAAACATCACGGTTTAGTCCAAACAACTCATAGAGGTCATGCTTTGTCCAAACATCCCATAAAGGTCATGGTTCTGTCCAAACAACCCAAAAAGATCATGGTTTTGTCCTAGCATAGGTCAAGGCTCAGTCCAAGGCATCCCACAACATCATGGCTCAGTCCAAGGTAGTCCACAAGGTCACAACTCAATACTAGCAATATCAAAGGTGGTCCTAGTTCAACATAACAGGCTCAGTAAAGAACATGGCCTGCCCTAGTAGGCTGCCAACAAGCTCCAACAAAATATATTAATAATAAAAATAAAACACATATATGAAAATACAAACTCTAAATATATATATATGCAAATGCAACTCTCGACCCACCTCTATTTAACAACATTCATGGCCGATTTTCTTGCACTCATGGAGATTTCATCCTCCAATTTCGCAGATGTCTAATCAAGTATCCCTTTGGAACCAAATAATCTGTCCAAGCAGACCGTTGGTGCCAAATATTTTATGTTGGATGGAGGTGAGGGGGTTTTAGTGGGTTTTGAGGGGCAAGTAGTTGTGAATTGGGTATGGAGGCAATTTTTGGGCATTTATTAGGCCACCATTGATACCCGTTGAGGAAATTGTGATGTCTATTCACAATTGTTGAGGTTTTAGAATTTTGGTATTTAATTGCTGATTTTTCCATGGATAAAAGAGAATTGGAGAGAACCCAAAGGCTCTTGAAGAAGCATGCCACGAATTCTACAACTCTAGAGTCAAAATCATCTTCTTCCCTTACAAAATCGTCGGTAAGTTTCTTGGTTTACTGTGAAATTTTATCTTTTGCATGTTAATATTGGCTATAATATTGAAGTGTGATTCACTAATGTTCAAAACTATCCAACATCCTGCATCTGGATTTTTATTGTTAATGTTCAAACCTACACATTTGTGCTACAACCTCTAACTAAATTTTCACGACATTCCATCCTCCTCGATCCCATTAGTTGTCATGGATTTGATTTGGTCGTTTACTTAGACACCAGTGTAAGTGATGTACCCAGAAAGAATTCATGAAATAAGTGGTATAGGGAGACTAGGTAAAGTTATTAAGGTAGGTAGGTAGGTGTTTTTAAAACACTGAAGTAATGGTATTGTAATGCCATTCCGTCATGGAACAAGTTAACAAATGTGAATGACAAGTCATTGTTGGCCCAGGGAAAGGGGCGTACGAAGGAATTTCACGTGCGCAGCCAAGGAAAATGCGCCGCACGCACGATAGAAGAAAAGGAAGAGTGCGAAGAATGGAAATAGCCTGCAAAGGAAGAGCAAAGAAGTGTGCAACAAAGGAAAGGCAAGCGCAGAAGCACACATGGGGGGAACGATTGGACAGTGATAGGGTGGTCATGGGTACAGAAGTCGTCTTAATTCAATGGATGCCACATGAGTGAAAGCATGCCGTAAGTAAGGTCATTAGTGCTTCGTGTTGAGTCATGATCACCACAGCTATAGCCTAGGGGGCGGCTGATGGTGACAGTTAACAGACTGCTTGTAAGCAGTTGACCCAGTGTGGTCATGTAAAATGTTATAAATAGGAGAGAAGGAGGTGGAGCAGATATGTTGTGTAGGAGCTAGAAGTAATATGGAGGGTAGTAAGAAGATATGATCCTGGGAAGTTCTGAGGATGAGTTAGACACTGGATTCTTGAGAAGCAGAAGAAGGTTCCGGTCAGGAAAGAGGAGAAAGGTAACAGGAGGAAGGAGGGCCTATAGCTTTTCGAGGGAGGGTGAATATGGATGTGAGTCATACCTAGACAAAGGATCCTACGACGAAGAGGAGGAGTATAGCCCAGTTTCTGAGAGAGCAGAATCGGGAGGGTCTACATAATCACCAAGAATAGGACATGACTACAACAGTCCAAAGAGATCACCTAGAGTGAGACCTACAAGTCCATCACCTGAACCCATAGTGAACAATAGAATTCCTAGTGTTGGGACTGGTGAGCAGGGAATCCCATCAGTGATCCCAGTAAATCATGTAAACTCAGGAGGTCTAGCAAACAATCCCAGTGCCACCCTAATAGCGGGGACAAATATTAAATTACCCACCTTTAATGGGAATGGAACAGAAGACCCAGAACAACATTGGTTTCTTTGTGAAGCTGTCTAGATGGTACGCTTAGTACATAATGTTGATATAAAGAAGGGACAAATGATTACGACTCTGAGGGGTCATGCCCTGGATTGGTTCATGAAATTTTGTGCCGCACCAGTAAGAACCCCGCATAAGAATCTTGAGGAGATTCAGTGGGAAATGATTTCGGAATTTCGAAAGCCCCAATCAGAGTCCCAATGTATTACAGAAATCAAGGAAATTAAGCAGGCTCCAACAAAAACAATATGGGATTTTGACCAGCGGTTTAAAATGCTGATGGCCAAGGTCATCTTCCAGATGTCAAATGTACAACATAAAGAGTGGTTTATTTCTGCACTGATGTGTAGGAGCTAGAAGTAATATGGAGGGTAGTAAGAAGAGATGTTCCCGGGAAGTTATGAGGATGAGTTAGACACTGGATTCTTGAGAAGCAGAAGAAGGTTCTGGTCAGGAAAGAGGAGAAAGGTAACAGGAGGAAGGAGGGCCTATAGCTTTCCGAGGGAGGGTGAATATGGATGTGAGTCATACCTAGACGAAGGATCCTACGACGAAGAGGAGGAGTATAGCCCGGTTTCTGAGAGAGAAGAATCGGGAGGGTCTACATAATCACCAAGAATAGGACGTGACTACAACATTCCAAAGAGATCACCTAGAGTGAGACCTAGAAGTCCATCACCTGAACCCATAGTGAACAATAGAATTCCTAGTGTTGGGACTGGTGAGCAGGGAAGCCCATCAGTGATCCCAGTAAATCATGTAAACTCAGGAGGTCCAGCAAACAATCCCAGTGCCACCCTAATAGCGGGGACAAATATTAGATTACCCACCTTTAATGGGAATGGAACAGAAGACCCAGAACAACATTGGTTTCTTTGTGAAGATGTCTAGATGGTACGCTTAGTACATAATGTTGATATAAAGAAGGGACAAATGATTACGACTCTGAGGGGTCATGCCCTGGATTGGTTCATGAAATTTTGTGCCGCACCAGTAGGAACCCCGCAGAAGAATCTTGAGGAGATTCAGTGGGAAATGATTTCAGAATTTCGAAAGCCCCAATCAGAGTCCCAATGTATTACAGAAATCAAGGAAATTAAGCAGGCTCCAACAAAAACAATATGGGATTTTGACCAGCGGTTTAAAATGCTGATGGCCAAGGTCATCTTCCAGATGTCAGATGTACAACATAAAGAGTGGTTTATTGCTGCACTGCTGTGTAGGAGCTAGAAGTAATATGGAGGGTAGTAAGAAGAGATGTTCCTGGGAAGTTCTGAGGATGAGTTAGACATTGGATTCTTGAGAAACATAAGAAGGTTCCGGTCAGGAAAGAGGAGAAAGGTAACAAGAGGAAGGAGGGCCTATAGATTTTCGAGGGAGGGTGAATATGGATGTGAGTCATACCTAGACAAAGGATCCTACGACGAAGAGGAGGAGTATAGCCCAGTTTCTGAGAGAGCAGAATCGGGAGGGTCTACATAATCACCAAGAATAGGACGTGACTACAACATTCCAAAGAGATCACCTAGAGTGAGACCTAGAAGTCCATCACCTGAACCCATAGTGAACAATAGAATTCCTAGTGTTGGGACTAGTGAGCAGGGAAGCCCATCAGTGATCCCAGTAAATCATGTAAACTCAGGAGGTCCAACAAACAATCCCAGTGCCACCCTAATAGCGGGGACAAATATTAGATTACCCACCTTTAATGGGAATGGAACAGAAGACCCAGAACAACATTGGTTTCTTTGTTAAGCTGTCTAGATGGTACGCTTAGTACATAATGTTGATATAAATAAGGGACAAATGATTACGACTCTGAGGGGTCATGCCCTGGATTGGTTCATGAAATTTTGTGCTGCACCAATAGGAACCCTACAGAAGAATATTGAGGAGATTCAGTGGGAAATGATTTCAAAATTTCAAAAGCCCCAATCAGAGTCCCAATGTATTACAGAAATCAAGGAAATTAAGCAGGCTCCAACAAAAACAATATGGGATTTTGACCAGCGGTTTAAAATGCTGATGGCCAAGGTCATCTTCCAGATGTTAGATGTACAACATAAAGAGTGGTTTATTGCTGTGCTGATACCACATATAAGAGGGCCGCTCATGCATCAGAAGATCACAACACAGATGGAGGCATTGGAGTTAGCAATGAAGCTAGAGGCTTCGCCCATAGGGGACGGTGCCATAGGGATGATACATATTTAGTCTTAGTTGTCTAATGTGACTATCCAAATCCAATATATGAAAAGAGGAAAAGAAGCACATGAAGAACTCTGGTGTACCCGATTCTAGTCCAACCGACATACCAAATATGAATGCCCTGCATATATGAACTACGTCTCATCTGGTGGTCCAAGCCCATTGAATTGCCAAGGACTACCTTGGTGTACTATATGCTAGACTAGAGGACACCGATTTCTTGTTTATGCACAAGACGGTATGTACACCCACCAGTCTATATTGTAAATTTTGTAAATCTGTGGGCCATGATGAAAAGGATTGTAGGGCCTACCAACTCATGAGGGATAAAATGATAGATGCATATTCAATGAAGAAGGAGGAGAAAGTAAAGATTGAACAGACCCCCCTCAATTCCAGGCTCCTCCTCAGTTTCAGGTTGCACCGCAATTCCCATCTCCACAGCAGTTCCAGATGGCACCCCAGTTTCAGAATACAACCCCATATAACTTGTACCATCAGCAGCACCAGCAACCGCAATACCTATTACAACCACCTCAAAGGGGGGGTGGCAATTTCAAGGGCCGGGGAGGAGGTGGATTTGGCCAGGGAAGAGGGCCCATTGTATGCTATAATTGTAGAGTACCATGGCATTACGCTAGGGACTTCCTAGAACCTACAAGGAATTTCTCATACTGCAGACAAGATCACAATGTGGAGCGATTCCCACATCTCATTGCTCGATGGCAAGCCCGGATGCTTGGACCAGCCAACCCAGTACCCAACCCTACACCAAACCCTGCACCAAACCTTGCACCAAATCCTGCACCGAATGCTTCCAATCTGAATGCCAATATCAATATAGAGATGATAGTCATTGAACCACGAGAACCCAATGTGGCAGTGGTCACGAGGGGAGGTGCCACGACAGGGGCAGACCAAGCCACGCAGATAGATCCCGTGATGCACGCACAACCCCAGGTGCGACCTACCGCAAAGAAGAAAGTTCCAATTGACATTCAAGAGCAAAAGCGCATATTCATGGATGTGTTTCCAGAGTTCATTGCCGCAGAACAACCATCTACCTCAAGCCAAGTGAAAGATATGCCTGAAATATTCTAGAAGATATTTGAACAACGAAGTACGAATAAAACTATATATAAGGTTAGTAAACTTAAACCTTTCTTGTCAAGTTTTTTAGCGCTAATCAAGGATAAGGAAGCAATTTCAGAACTGGAAGCACTCATCGAGACACTTCCAAAGGGAGACCCTCCACCAAAGAAGGTTAACAGTATCAAGACCAAGCTCAAGACATGACGCGAAATTAGGATGATCATGCAAATTGGTGACTATGATATGGACTATATCATTCTTGACCTAGGATCTGATGTCAACATTTTAACGCACCAAACATGGGAAATCATGGGCAAGCCACCCTTAGAATGGTCCCCCATTCAATTAAGGCTTGCAAATCAAGCAAAGGTCATTCCTGTTGGCAGGATAGGTCAAGTTCAAGTGGACATTGAAGGATTACACACTTTTGCGGACTTCGAAGTCATAGACATAGTAGACGATACCACCCCATACCTTATGCTGCTTGGGATTGACTGGGCAATGGAAAACCAAATGATCATAAATTTCAAAAGAAGGATCCTATCGTTTGAATATGAAGAGATGTAGGTTGTTGCACCCCTTGACCCGCTAGAAGGGCCAAGATATGTTGAACCGGTATTCAATGAAGGGCATGGTGACCACCTGGACACCATCTACAATATAACCACCCTATGGGAAGACCATATTAATCCTACTGTAGATGGTAACCTAAGTTGGAAATGTGGAAGTTCATGTACATCAGACTCAGGAGAGGCACTAGAGAAGTGGCAAAACCGATTACATGAAGTCTCATAAAAAAATGTGCCAAGATAACTAAGTCTATTAGACAAGTAGGAACTGAGTTGCGACCACTACCCACATATGAGGGACTGCCTAACTTGGCAGCGTTCTTGACTGAGTTTGAAGAACTGGTAACAGAGCCACAACGACTGTCTGCACTAGAGTTTGCATTAAAATCTATGCCCGCACGATGGTGGGGTATGCATAAGAGCACCATAACTGAATGGACACAATGCAAAAGGATACTAGAAGTAAGGTTCTGAGAATAAATTACAACTTTAACCCAAATATACACACGGTTATCTAATCCTGTCGAACATTTGGAACACTGTTCCACAACATTCTCTAACTACCCTCACCAAGAGTGGGTTCTTCATTTCATCCATACTCTTGAGATGGCACCACGAGGTTGGTATGCATCTATGGAACTGCACCAGGAGACAAGGGAATGGGAAGAAGTTGCACAAAAATTTCATTTCCACATTCCAGTTTGCAGATGAACAAGCTACAGTTGATATTGCGCTGAAAACTATCAAGGAAAAAATATTCGCCGAGATCCCACTGGAGATTGTGTATTCTCAACCTTGTGTTGCGCATTCCCACCAATGTTGTGAGATAGTCTAACATTGGATGACATGCTATAATCTCTCTGGGGACCCGAACGATGATCCGACCAACATCAA
Organism: Pseudotsuga menziesii; assembly: GCA_001517045.1. Classification (NCBI taxonomy): domain Eukaryota; kingdom Viridiplantae; phylum Streptophyta; class Pinopsida; order Pinales; family Pinaceae; genus Pseudotsuga; species Pseudotsuga menziesii. The sequence continues at coordinate 845,530 of LPNX010654689.1, forward strand.
TATTCCCAAATTGGAAGGATCACGCGAGGTAGAAGGAAGCGACATTTCTAGTGAACAGTTCATTAAGCCGCTAAAGATTAAAAAGGTTAACATTGGATCGGAGGACAGCCCAAAATTTTCCAACATTGGAGACTACTAGGATGAAGAAACAGTAGCCAAAATCACCGATCTATTACATGAATTTTAGGACCTATTCCCAACAAATTTCAGGGAGATGAAGGGAATAGTAGGAGATTTGGGTGAAATGAAAATTCCACTCAAACCCGATGCAAGGCCAATGAAACAATGACCATACAGATTAAACCCACGCTATAAGGGGAAAGTAAAAGAAGAACTGGATCGCATGTTGGAGGCATGAATTATTGAGCTATTTGAAGAATCAGAATGGATAAGTCCCATAGTCATCCAGGACAAAAAAGGCAACAAGGGAAGTCAGAATCTGTGTCGACTTGAGAAAACTAAATGATGCCTGCTTGCATGATCCATTTCCTACACTCTTCACGGATGAGGTTTTGGATAGCGTTTGTGGACAAAAAATGTACTCATTCACAGACAAGTTCTCAGGATACCATCAGGTCTGAATTGCGCAAGAATATCAACACGTGACAACCTTTGTAACAGAATGGGGATGCTACCAATACACGGTAATGCCCCTACAATTTTTTCTAGGATAATAGTATCTTCTTTTAAAGATTTCATTCATAAGTTTCTTGAAGTATACTTTGATGACTAGACGGTCTTTGGTATGGTAAGAGACCATATTGAAATATTGCGCATGATGCTGGAGAGGTGTCGCCAGTATCAAATTGCGCCAAACTAGAGAAAATGTATCTTCTGTGCACATTTCGGTGTACTGCTGGGCCATGTAGTATGCCGCGATGGAATCTTGGTGACCCTGCGAAGGTAGCAATTATCCTGCAATTTCCTTCACGCACATTAGTCACGCAACTTAGTTCTACCTTGGGACACACTGGATATTATCAAAAATTTATCAGAGGGTATGCAGAGATAACTGCCCCAATGGAGAAACTGTTAAAAAAAGATGCCAAGTTCGAATAGAATGAAAGCTGCCAGGAGAGTCTGGATAAAATAAAGGGTAAAATGGCTACTGCACCAATATTAATATTTCCAGATTGGAAAAAATAATTCCACGTACATGTTGATGCCTCATCGATTGCGCTTCGCATAGTGTTGACCCAACCAGGAGATGGCGCAATCGACCATCCGATCGCATTTGCTAGTAGGAAACTATCAACAGCAGAGAAAAATTATACCACAACTGAAAGAGAAGGGCTTTCAATGGTCTATGTGCTACAAAAATTTAGGCATCATCTACTGGGTGGACACTTCAAAATGTTCACTGATCATTCCGCGCTAAAATACCTGGTCAATAAGCCAGTGTTGGGGGGGGGGGAATCTGTCGGTGGCTCCTCTTATTTCAAGAATTTGAATTTGAATTCATTGTGAAGCCAGGACGACTAAATGTTGGGCCTAACCACTTATCGCAAATTGAAAGTGGGGAGGAACCCACTAGCCTAGAGGACAATTTACCGGATGCACAGTTATTTGCTATAGATATTGTTGATAAAGAATTCAATGTGATTATACACTTAATACAAGGTATGCACCTGAATATTATTCAATATGGCAAAAGAAACAGCTAGTTGTAAAGGCCTCAGACTACACGCTAATAGCAGGACAACTCTATAAGCTAGGACCAGATGAAAAACTGTAAAGATGTGTATTTGAGCATGAAAGACAATGGGTAATGGTGGAACCACATGCGGGTGTCTCAGGAGGACACTATGCCGAGAAAGAAATAGTGCGCAAGATTTTTCAAGCCGGACTCTGGTGGCCAACGATACATATGGATATAAGAAAATACTGTCGCAGTTGCGATAAGTGTCAAAGAACGATGAAACCATCGCGACATGATGAAATGCCACTTATGCCACAAATTACACTGCATGCCTTTGATAAATGGGCAGTGGATTTTGTTGGCCCTATCAGTCTATCAGGAAAATGGACTAGTGCATGTTATATCATCATTGCTACAGATTACTTGACAAGATGGGCAGAGGCCGCACCTGTAAAAGATTGTACTACTGCAACGACGACCCATTTCCTCTTTGAGAACGTCATCACAAGATTTGGTTGTTCAAAAATCCTAATCAGCGACCAAGGCATGCATTTTGTAAATAAGCTAATTGTTGAATTGACTGCAGAATTCCAAATCCAACACAAGAAAACAACACCCTACCATCCTCAAGCAAATGGAACTGTCGAGGAATTCAACAAGGTACTTGAGAATGCGCTGACCAAAGTATGCAATGTGTGCAGAGATGATTGGGAACAAAAAGTCTCAACAGTATTATGGGCCTATAGAACAACATGCAAGTGACTAACTGGATACACCCCTTTCCGTTTAGTCTATGTATAAGAGGTTGTTGTGCCCATGGATTATATTGTACTGAGCCTACGAATTGCTGCAATAATGGAAATGACAGATACCAACGTTGTAGAGGAGAGGCTGGTGCAACTGGTTCAAATGGAAGAAGACCGTTTTATTGTAGGCTTCCATCAGAATGTGGAAAAGCAACGACATAAATCCTGGCATGACCGTCACATCACAACAAAGAAGGTCAAGGTTGGTGGACTTGTTCTGATGTATGATAGTAAGTTTCTCAAGCATCCGGGTAAGCTCCAAATGCATTGGTTAGGTCCATATGTAGTTGCGCATATTACTAAAGCAGACGTAGTAAAATTCCATAAGCTATATGGAACACCAGTAGCGGGAATGATAAATGGAATTCGATTAAAACCATATCGTGATGACTGCGACAAGACCCCATAGAGCTATGACGTGCCAAAAAAAAAACACTGGCCAGAAGTGACAAATAGCTGGCATGCACTGACATTAAATGACGGTAGCGGAAATTTGAAAAAGATCTGACACCACTAACCATTCTAGTAGCATTAAAGCGGCAGGCCTGAGGAAAAAGGCAGCGAACGTGTTGATCCCATATGATACCGTGCCTTAACTTCTCTAATAGATGCTTAATGGAGCTTGAGCATGCAAAGGATGAGCCCATGTGATCTTCCAGACGGTCCTTCACTCTGTCCAGTCAGCTTAAAGACTCGGTGCCTATAAGCCGTCCTTGTCCTCCGCTGTAAAACTTCTACATTCCATTAGCGAACCAACAATAAAAAGAGTCGAGTCTGCTGCATAGACCGAGCCATCCTTCAAAGCAAAATACCTTACTCAGTAAAATATTCCAGCCATAGGGAGCACTCCAGTAAGGACACCATGACCTAGTTTGGCCTCCCAAGAAGATGAAGAAGACTCAGGAAAAGTTGAAGGTAGTATCAAATCTAAGGATAGTAAAAAAGCCGCTGCAGATTCTACCACATCCATCGCAAGCAGGCAGTCAAATCACACAGGTAATCGCTTCTCGGCCATTAGTGCAACCAGCGGGAGCACAAGGAGTTCTCACTATGCAATCTTTGAATACCGACCCCCCAAGTTCCTCCAGACCAGGGGAAAAAATACCTAAAGCTCATAGAGCCGACCCATTTCAACCATCATCACCAGAAATAGAACTTACTGAAGAGAATAAGAACTTACTGCTACCCTATGTACCTCCCAGGAAGCTTGATGCCGAAGCAGTAACAGTGAGCATTCCTGAGCTACTAGAAGAACCCACTATTCCAAACGGTGTCACAACACCTCAGGATGACCCAAAGCCCTAGGATCCCATATTTCCCAATCTCTAGGTATTAAATTTTAAAGATTATGATACTCGAAAGCTAGACATATCTAGAGATCAATTCATGGAAGTAAAAGCTGGCCAGCCACCGGACGTCGGCGTTGTCTTTGCACTAGAATATGCACGCGGATTGGAGCAGTCCAGTCTATTAAAACTGCTCCTTATGCCCCACTTTGGCTTCTCTAGACCCGTCAACATGTATGTTAAGCAGCTGCTTGTGTGCTTCCATGGTGGCTACCTTTGGATGAACAAACCATATGAGGTGACAATGGACTTAATTTCGGAAATTACCGGTCTGCTACGGAATGGAATAGACCTAGCCCTGTACTTGTCTAATGAGGGGGGAAAGATAGACAAGAACAATATGAAAACTAGCTCATCCATGGCGGAAAGGGTTTTCTCATCAACTCCATTGAGGATAGTGTGGTACAAGCAACCACAAAGATATTGTGTAGCAAGGTCTTGCGCAAAATGAGGCTAGTTGAATGCACGATTGCAATAGTAGAACTCACGGAAAAATGTGCACAGGGGGTGCACATTAACTGATCCCAGTTACTCTTGAACGAACTATTGGATGGCATAATAAGCACAGGAACAACCTACAACTAAGTTTCAATTCTTTTGGCTTTTAATTTTAATTTATTTTGCAGTATGGGCTTCACCACCAGGCTATCAGCCCATGGATACCCCCCTATATCTTCTTGGCAGGCCTTACCAGAACCTCTGGGACCATAAGGACAGAAAACGCAAGAATGATGCCAGAATTTAATTTTTCCTACAGGGAGAAAGGCTTCGTCAAATAGTGCGCACGCAGTACCGGTTGACTCCTGCAACAGTTACAAAGTACTCGTTCATTCAATTCCATGCAGCACACCACAACATAATCTTGCAACCATGAGGGGACCCTAATAAGAAATCCCTTCCAATTTTCTTCATCCTCAAGGATGCGGACATTGAACGAGAGATCAAAGAGTGGCCTCAGGAATGCCTTACCTATCAGGAGAAGGTACCTACACGAAAACAAGTCCTGCAGGAAAATCCACCAGAGAACCCACACCAGCATGGCGCCAGTACCAGTATGCAGGAGCCCTAGGATGATTCCCAAGAAGATGAAGAAGAATATGAGAATGATCTACTCAATGACAACCTAGACAACCCCGCTATAAGTGAATATTTGAGCACCAAGCAAGCCCAGGAAAAGAGGGGCAAGCATCCCATGCAAGAGGAGGAAGATGAAGACACGCTGAGCTTCCCATATAGCAAGAGGTAGAAGGGTAATCATCCCTATGTCAGAGAGATACTAGATGCGGAATTGACCCTTCTGCGCGATGCTGTCGCTGAAGTCGCTGAGAAAACTTTGGGATAGCTCATGACCAGGAAAACCAATTGGACAACCACCATCACCACAAAGGTTAACCAGCTCACGTGGACTATCAACGAAGTGTGAGACACCATGCAGGATGGAACCCATGGTGTCGTGTAATCAGACGCCCTAGCGGCACCAATTATGATCCCACCCCTAACAATAGAAATGCCTGCGGAGGAATTTTCTAAGAAAGGCGAAGAAAATGAGGCAAGTCTCCATAACTTGGACACATTGATTTTAAATTTTTCAAAGTTAACGTTGCCGTAGATATACTCTATTCAACAAACTGCTACAACAGAAATTAGAATTCGTGAAGCTGCTACTTCCTCTCAGGCAGCTAAGGCAACCGGGAAAGCAAGGGATCGAAAGCAACTTATCAACCGCCAGCATGCAGATCTAGAAGCCCAAGCCCAGAGATAGGCTTCGCTAGAACAAGCAATAAAGGAGGCATCGACCCAAATCTTTTACGAGGTAGAAGAGTCTGAGGTCAAACCAGTGGATCAATTGAGACATCTATCCAAGATGGATGTAGACCTCCAAAAAGAGATTCGGGAGATGAAAACCCACCCGCCGCTTGGCACACCCCTGGAAGTGCTTCAACAAAGGTAGCAATCAGCAGCTCAAGTGGTTTCCTGGCTGAGGGAAGTCGAACGTGTTTGTGCAGGCGCAGTTGAGATAATTGCTACGGCATGGGAGCAACTCATCGATGATACAGTGGCAGAACAAATTGCCGAGCAATCATGGTAAGTAGATTTACAAACCTTGGCAGTCAAATTCGACATTAAGAAGCTACCAATGAAAGAGAAAATCACCCTGGGACCTGAGCTTGAGGAGCTCCTCGATAAGGCTAGAACCCTGCGCGACCAGGAAAGCATGCGCAACAAGGAAATGGTTGAACAACAGGCCAAAGATGAAAGGATAACAAAGTTAATTCAGCTGGTTCAGCAGCGCATCCACGAGTTCACTCATGCACTGGCCAGTACCTCATCAAAACACCCAAGCAGCAGCACAGTGCAGGAACTTGAGCAGCATGCAGGAGAATCCTACCAGGAGATAGAAAGAATCACACCTATTCTGGCCCAGTTCCAACAAAACATTGGCAATGCAGCCCAACTTCCAAGGAAAGATATAGCTGCAATGGAGACCGCAGAAGAGATTTGAGAAGAAACAGGAGAAGAAGAACGCAACACAAATAAGGGCACATAGCAACATGATGCATAGCAGTAGAAGCAACGTCAAAAAGGCCCAGCCAGACGCAGAGCAAGCTACGGGCATAGAATTATCAGAACAGATGGAAGAGGAAGTCGTATCGGCCCAAGTGAAAAAAAAAGAGTAAGGAGAGGATTACGCAAGATACGATGCAGCCAAAGCTATAAAAAAAAAGAAAGACCTATCTATAGTTTTCCAAAAGATACCGCACAGATTAGGCCGCTCATATGTCCCTTGCTTAGTGGCTCAAGATGAGCCATAGGTGAGTGTTGGGGACCTGTTGGCCCAAGGAAAGGGGCATAAGAAGGAACTTCGCGTGCACAGCCAAGGAAAATGTGTTGTGCACGTGATAGAAGCGAAGGAAGAGTGCAAAGAATGGAAATGACCTGCGAAGGCAGAGCAGAGAAGTGCACGAAAAAGGAAAGGCAAGCGCAGAAGCGCACATGGGGGGAACAACTGGACAACGAGAGGGCGGTCAAGGGTGCATAAGCCACTTAAGTCAGCAGATGCCACATGAGTGAAAGCACGATGTAAGTAAGGTCGTCAATGCCTCGTGTCGAGTCATGGTCACCATATCTGTAGGCTGGCGAGCGGATGATGGTTACAGTTAACATACTGCCTATAAGCAGTCGACCCAGTGTGGTCATGTAAAATGTTATAAATAGGAGAGATGTAATAGTTAGAGGGTTGGATTTTTGTTAGTCATAATTATGGAATGGATTTGATAGATGAGAGCTGTATACAGTTGCAGAGAGCAGATCTAAGAGGGAAGTAATTAGAATAATGGAAGGAGAAAGACCTGCTAGAGAGGTGCAGATGCTAGGAGACTCGATCCAGGCTGTGTGCGGATCTGTAGGTAGTAGCAGTAGATTAGGAGAAATAACACAGAGAGCATGAGGACTATGAGTTTGAACTTAAAGACATATCTTAAGATCAGTTTGCATCTCACAGACTACAAGGTGCTATATCATTTATCATGCCAGATGAAGAGCACCTTAGTGGTTTTTTCGAGATGGGTTTCCACGTTATTTCTTGTGTCCAAATGAATGATTGATGTGGTGAATTCTTATGTGATTTATTAATAGTTGCTTTCCGTGTAATGTTAATTATGGTTCAGTTCTTATTAGTTCTTGCAATTGATAGATGGATGAACATAATATCTTGCTGAATGGATGCTGTATAAATATATATCATTTTGTATAATTCTTGTTATGAATCCCGACTCAAGTCATAGCACCGATTGACATGAGTTAGCTACGCTGCACGAGTTGCGCCAGTTATGAGGGAGAAAGGAGAGTCAGGCCGTGCGCGATGACATATAGTTGTGCTCATTCACGCAGAACTGACTCCTCCATCCAGTTGTCCTGTTGCCTTCATTGAGCTCCTTGGTTGCAAACCAAGCATTAGAGGAAATTTAAACTCAAAATGGGCCTTTTAGCTTTTATTCAAATTCCATGTCATCATTTGTTAGCCAATGAAATTGCTTTAAATTTGAAATACCGTATAGGTCTTAAACACTTTTTTAATATAAATTTGGGGATGGTATCATTAAAAAAAACTACTTTTTTTGTTTGTATTTTTGACATATCTCCTCATGTTTTTACTCAAATTTCAATCGGGAGAGCTCGTTGGAACGAGTACCCACTCGACATACTTTTGATGGACCCCGCTACCCCAAAAACAAGAAATCCTTGAAAAAATGTGATGATGATGTCATCATCACATTTTTTAAGGTATTTCTTGTTTTTGGGGTAGCAGGGTCCATGAAAAGTATGCGGAATTTAATTCCGCATCCAACGAGCTCTCCCGATCGAAATTTGAGTAAAAACACGGGGAGATATGTCGAAAATACAAACAAAAAAGTAGTTTTTTTCT
>LPNX010654720.1:1418-20446 GCA_001517045.1 Pseudotsuga menziesii
ACATGATCTTATTGGATAGCTTTTGCATCATTTTAGCCATGCTTTCATAGTCTGGTGTCTTTTCTTCTTTAGGCTTAGTGAACAATAAGGTTTTTCTTCCCGCACCTTTCTCTCCTTATTGTTCTGGATAGTCCTCCACACTTTCTCTTTCTGCTTCCACCACTTCTGCCTCTTCATAGATCTCTGTTAAGGTATGCTTGGCCCTACCTTTTGCAAACATGGCTAAATCAGGACCCAAAGCTGAAGTATAGTATTCGATCAGTACTTTGTCTGAAGGCTTATCTGTTTCAGAGAAATTTTTAAGATATGCTGCAAACCTTTGTGTGAAGCTGTGCACTTTTTCCTTTTTCTCTTTCTTTAATGCACACAGTCCTTTCATGAGGGCAGCGTGAGTCTTTTGGACTACGTACTTACTCCTGAACATTCTCTCGAAGGTATCCCAGTCAGGGATAGAGTTAGCGGGCAATCCAAAATACCACGAGGCCGCAGCTCCTTTGAGGGTGTGCGGGAATAGTCTACACACTACATCTTTGTGTTCCCCAGCCCTCAGACCTTCAATTGCCAAGTAGAAACTCTGGAAGTGGTCATCCACTAGGATTTTCTCATTTGGATCAAATTTGGGCAGTAGCTTCTCAAAGGCTTGAGGTAGGTCATGCAAAGGTGGGGTCAGATTTAGAGGTGATTTAGCTTTCCAAGCTGGCAGTGGATTTGGTGGATTAGGTGGATTCGGTGGATTTGCGTTAACGTCGGCCATGAGTTGAGGCGGAGAGTGAGGGGGTGAACCAATAAGAGAGTGGGGACGTGAACCAACTGGGGTGTGAACAGGAGAACTGTAAGGAGTGTCTGGGCCTACTTGGTTCAAAGGCAATTCAACCTCCTGTATGGCAGTTTCCACAAGTTCTTCCCAGTCTCCAACCAACACTGAATCTTCAATTAGAGGATGGTCTTTCTTCTTGTACTCTCTTCTAGGCAATTCATGGATAATAGGCAACCCTCCAATCTTATTTACATAAGCACGGGTATGTCTTCTCATATCATTAACAATTTCGTTGCGAATAGGATATAGATGTTCTCTATTTTCTTCTTCCAGAATTGAATTACGTGGTCCACTACTTTCAGAACTGTAACCAGCGGAATAATCTCGGTAAAACGGGTTTCCTCGGCCAGCCATGCACTGGCGGCCCTCCTTCTAGCGCCAAAACTGTTGAGGCCTGGAAATTCGCAGGCGGCAACAGTAAGGGATTCTCCCCAATCAACGTTCCCAACTAGCAGGGAGAGGTCACAAAGTGATGCGCAGGTTCTTACCTCTCATCTTTTGCTCGCGAGCAATCCAAACCAAAAAACAAAAAGAAATAAACTAACTATCTAAACCATCCCTAGGGAGCAATATTATCATTTCGAATGAGCAATACATTTTCACATACATTAAAAAGAAACACAGATAGCTGATACTTCTTCTAAAGTACATGAACGCTTACAGATATTTAAATAACCAGATAGCCGATCATTTTATAACAACATTTATTGCTCACAGTGAAAAAATATCCCAGAAACCACTGAAGAACATTTAACCAGAACATAGGTTCAGAACATTAAATACTCTTACAATAAATGAAATACAGCTGAAAACGAAATAGTTCCTCTTCAACCTTATTCATTGAGTTGCATTGATACATTCCACTTTACACTCTTTCCGATAGACAAAATTGCAGTTTCCTTTGCAAAACGAAGTAGTTCCTCTTACAAGCAAACATGTAGAAAATTTTCCAGGGGAAAAAGCCCCCATTTCAGTCCTACTTCCAAATATTTTAAACTACAACTCTTGCCCCTTGGGCTCTCTCTCAGTGTGTGACTCTCCAGCATCTTCAACGTTTCAGCTTCCTCTTCTGGCCGCTGCGTTTTCCCAATCATTCTCTATGAGCGTTTATATTCTGACCAGTAACTGATGAGTCTTCCTCGTCGGTGCCTCTGTCATTCGTTTGTTTTGTCCTTTCCTCCGCTCTAGGTTGCTTCAGCGATCTATGGGATTCCTCCTGCAGACAACTTTGGTGCATTATTTATTTACCTGAGATCTTAAGCACTTGAACTTTCTAATTAGAATTATAAGTCCACAAGAAGCCAGCCTCGTTCATCCGAGCAAGTACTCGCTTGAGCCTGGGGCGGCAAAATTATAAATCGGCGGTCGGAAAGCTTATGCATCGGACGGGACAAGACTTCAGGGGTCGCAATAGCGGAGGAGTACAAGGACCGGGTGCTCGAAACCATGGGCGAAAAGGTGAGAATCGAACGTCGGGGGGAAGAGTGCTTCAGGAACCAAGAAGGGTGGCTCATCCGCAACGGCGGACGGAACAATGGCCGGAGACGGGCGACGAGATGGAAAAACTTAGTTCGGGCGGGGGAAGACAAGGTCGGACGTCGGATGATACTTGAATCGGAAGCCAACTATCTCCTCCCGGCCGCAACGGCGGACGAGTGGAAACTTATGGACAAGCGATTTAAACCAAACGAATCGGGCATCGGATGGATCATACTTCGGGCGAAAAAAAAAATGATCTAGGAGCCGCAATAACGAATGAGATGGAACTTCGCAGCTTCCGATCTAACAAAAGAGGCCCGATTTATAGAAAAACTCAAGGATTCAAACCGCTTTAAGGCTCAGGCACAGCTAGGTTCGCTCCTTCATAGAAAGGCAACTCAAAAGAACAAAATTTTTCCTTCTCTTCGGCCAGTAAAACAGACACTCATGACTCAGACCAAAAAGAACGAGGCACGAACATCTATTTTCAAAGTGCAACGAAAAAAGATATGCCAGAGAGGATCAAGCTTTTAACAATCACCAAGCAAAAAATTGATGAGGAGGGGCCCAGAGTTTAAGTAAAAAATTAAAATCGAGGAGAAAAAAGTTGCGGGAGCAACAGGGCAATATGCCAATCTAAAATGTAGTTTGTCAATGAGTCGGAAACTGTGTTATAAGACCTAGGAATGTGCCTATAAGTGACTGACTCAAATGACCTCTCTAACAGACGTACTCTTCGAAAGAGACAAAGAAGTGTAGGGTTTTTATGGTATAAACATGGTTCAAATGACAAATCACTAGCTACGAGTCCATGAATACTACCAAGTCATGAATGTCCTGAGATGCAGCCTCGGTCAATAAACCTATCACTGCCTGATACTTGGCGATGTTGTTGGTAACCGGACCAATACAAACTGCCCCTGAATTGACTAAATCATGCGCTACGGATTACAAAACCCAAGTAGCTGAAGCGAGGTTCAAGGTATGATGGCAAGCACCATCAGCAAAACCATAAAAATCCATTCGATCTGCATAACCAAAACATGGTGTAAACAGTATTGACAAGAAACTCAAAACCATATTGAAAAGCCAAAAATACACCAAAAAATCAAACAATATACATATATACAAGGTACTATACAAAAATGACTTTAAGCATAGTACCTCTTCAGGTACAACCCATTGCGAGGTTGCCCAAAAGGTATCCCATCGTAGTCTACCAGTTCGTAAGCCCCTTTCTCCAATACTTTACTGACAATAAAGGGACCGTACCACATAGATTCAAACTTTTCCTTCCCTAACTTGTCATATCTCTAATCGTAAGTCAAAACCATGTCTCCTTCATTAAAGACACAAGGTTGAACAGACTTATCATACTGAGCCTTAATGCATTTTTGTGTGCCTCGTTAGCCAAGGTAGCATCTCTTCTATTTTCATCAAGGTTTGTTAAGTAAAAAAATCATTCTTCTTTGGTGGAAGTGTGCGGGAGAAGTTCTACTGCAAGTTTAAGTGATGGGATTTGACACTCAATAGGGAGGACAGCTTCTAGTCCGTAAACCAGCTGAAAAGGTGTGAAACTAGTTGTTGTTTTAACCAAAGTCCTATAATCCCACAGTGTAGAAAAAACAATCAAATGCTAGTTGGATTTGTGATCCATAGCCATCCTACGCAGCATAGTTTTCAAAACTTTGTTAATGGCCTCAAACTGACCATTAGCTTGCAGGTAATACAGAGTTGAGTTTTCATGACGAAAACCCAGCTTAGCACTCAACTCAGCCATCATTTGATTACGAAAATGAGATCTTTGGTCAATGACTATGGCTTACAGGACTCCAAACCTAGCTATCACATGGTTAAATAAAAAGAGGGTGAAAATCTTTCCATTCTCTGCATATGTAGGCATTGCCTCAACCCATTTTGTAAAGTAATCAATGGCTACGATGATGTAACCATGCCCCCCGATTGAGGTAGGCTTATAATGCATGAAATCAATACCCCACCTAGAAAAAGGGAAAACAACAATGACGGGGTGTAAAGGAGCAGGGTGGGTGTGCTTTTTAGGATAAAAGTGTTGACAAGGTGGGCATTTCTTAACCGCCTCATGACAATCTTTGAAGATTGAGGGCCAAAAATACCTAGCGCAAAGGATTTCTTGAGCTGTCTCCATTCTAGAAAGATGACCACCACATGCTCCAGAGTGGAAATCATTCAAAACTTGTTCAACCTCTACATGTGTAAGGCATCATTGAAGAATGGAATCAATACCACATTGATACAACGTATCATTTAAAATGAAATAATACTTTGTGTGGTGATAGATTCGACGACGATCATCATAGGATATGTCAAGATGAAATCTCTGGGTCTGGAGATAAATGATCAAATCTCCATACCATGGGTCCGTTGTGTTGATCAAGAACAAGAATTCATCCAGAAATGAATCATTGAGCTCAGCTTCCATCAAGCACAAGGAAGTTCACACATCAATTCCATGGAAACCAAGGACTTCTTCGAAGTAGCCTCGGCGAATTCGAGATCGAATCTGTAAGATAACGATCCAACGAGAATAATTTTCCCCTAGTACCTGGCGAGTAAGAATGTAATACATGGGGTTTTGATCTGCGAGTACCATTTTGGTGCAAATTAAGATGTAGTGACGAAATTTTTTCACAGCAATGACCATAGCCAATGCTAGCTTCTCCACACGTGAGTAACGGGTTTCAGAGTCAAGAAGACTCTTACTTAGGTAATAAATCACGTGTTCTTGGTCATTGGAATCTTCCTGCACTAGAACCATACAAATGGTAGTAGTGGAGGCAGAAACATACAATAGAAAGTATTCTGAGTAATCTAGGGGTGCAACACCAGTGAATGGGTCAAAGCATGTTTAAGCTTATCAAAATATCATTGGGCTTGGTCATCCCAAAAGAATAGAGTGTCCTTCTTAAGGAGACACATATAGCCATGTGTTTTCTCTGCGATGTTGCATACGAAATGACGAAGAAAGTTTGTCTTCCCTTGCAAACTTTGGAGTTTAGTGATATTTGTCGGTGTGGGTAAGGCCAAAATAACAACAACTTTCAAAGGATCTATCTGGATGCCATCTTTGGAAACCACAAAGCCAAGAAGACGTCCAATCTCAACACAAAATACACATTTGTGTGGATTAAGCCGAATATCATAATGACGACACCTAAGGAAAATGTCTTTAAGGTGCCCTGGGTGGTCCTCCTATTGCTGTGAATGAGCAGGGAGATCATCTAGATATGACTCCACAATGTGCTTTATATCATGAAAAGCATAGGACATGGTGCGCTGGAATGTAGCTCCGATGTTTTTTAGGCCAAAGGGTAACTTCTGATATGTAAAGGTTCCCCACGAGAAAATGAATGTCGTTTTATGCTGATCGACGGGTAGTATTTATATCTGATTGTAGCCATAAAATCCATCCATAAAATAAAATATGACACTCCCAGCACATTTATCAATGATTTGATCGATGTGTGAAGTAGGGAAATTGTCCTTGGGACAAGCCTTATTTAAATATCGGAAATTGATACACACCCTAATAGTGCCCTGCTTCTTAGCTACATGGACAATATTAGACACCCATTTCGTCATGGGTATGGGATAGATAAACCTTGCTTTCAAAAGTTTCTCCACTTTGGCTTTGATAGCCACAAACTTCCTAGGATGGACTTGACGTAGTTTTTGTTGGACTAGTCTTACCATGGGATAAGTTTTAATGTCATTTACGACGATGGACGGATCAATCCCAGGCATTTATTCGTATGTCCAGGAAAAGCTATCACGAAATTATTTGAATAGAGCTCTATAACTTTTAGTTTCTTCTGTTGAACATTTTTTGCCTACATGAACATGCTCAACAGTTCCGAGCTTGATTGATATGTCAATAGGGGTTTTCTTAGTGATGTTGCAAAGGTTTCCTTCAGAATCAGTACCTTGCAATAATACAGGCGTTTGAGGATTTCTTACAATACCAGTACTAATAAGAGATACAAGATCAAAGTCTACCAAACTGACATTGGGAAGGAAAGAAGATCTATGATGATGATCTTCCCAAACATGGTCATCCACACTAATGATCTCCATAATGGACTCACCCGATGAAAAACTTTGTGTGAGATAGTCTAGAATGGGGAGAGAGGGTTCTAGCTAATATGGCAGGTGGTAAGGATCTGAAACCACCATATGAAGATCATCATAATGGACATCAAAAGCAGATTGAACAGCATCATAAAGTGCTTCGTAAGGGTCTAGAGAGGATGACTNCTAATATGGCAGGGGGGAAGGATCTGAAACCACCATATGAAGATCATCATAATGGACATCAAAAGCAGATTGAACAGCATCATAAAGTGCTTCGTAAGGGTCTAGAGAGGATGACTCAAAAACTTCTTTGCCTCTAGGACTGTGTCCACTTGTGGAAATCATGTTCATAGTCACCACTTCTGTACTAGGACGAGTTGAGGGAAACACTCCCATGAGGATTGAATCATTCAACATACCTACCTCAATCGATTGATAAGGAGGGGGGGATTGACCTAGATTAGGGATATTATTTGCAGTGGGGGTAGAAACATCTGGTGAACAAAAATCGAGTTGATCAATGGTCACAATATTCCCCAAATGAGGGAATTGGAGAGTTTGAAATACTATCGAAATGACAACCGTCATAGCGTAGAACCAGTTTCTCCCCAATAGAATATTGTAATCCAATGGGTCATTGACCACCTCCACATGAATGGAAATAGTCTTTCCCCCAAGCTCGACTAAAAGGGCTGGTAACAGACCATGAGGTTGGAAACCTCATCCATCGAAAGCTTTCAAGGTTGTGGGTGACTTCGTAAGTTTGAGAGAACCAATGGCTCTCCAACAAGCCATAGACAATACTGAGGTGGAAGCTCCTTCATCTAGAATGGTCCTATGGACCTTTCTCCCAACTACTCTTGTCACATTTTGAAACACAAGCTGGTGGGGTAATCTAGACTTATAGTTATCCACATTAAAGTGAATCAAATTGGTGTTATCTAGGTCTAATTCCCCCAATGTCATTAACAATTTTTTGCGCTGGGTGGGACAACTTTGGAGCACCTCCAGGGTAGACATTGTGCAAGGTGCTTGAGAAAAATCTTCAACGACGTTGTAGAATTGTGCAACCCGAGCATTTGGATTAAAACTGACTTCCTGAGGGTGAGTCTTGGGTGGGCACAAAATCAAGTCGATATTAGGTTTCTCGATCATGAGGGAACCATAAGACGAAGATGGATGAGAACTAGTGGAAGGAGTTTTTTCAGAAGAAGGATTGTCGTCCTTCTTGTCTGCAAGTTTGTCATAAGTTGACTACGAGTATTCAAGTTAATAGTTTCCAAGGACATCATTCTAATTTATTCTGTAGAATTAGAGGTTTGTTGATTAGACATATTATCTATCAACTGTTGTTGAGATGGGAAGGGGTCCATAAGCACTGCCAATGTAGGGTTACTTTTCAAAACTTAACTAATTTCTTCACGACGAGGGCACTCCTTCGTGAAATGGTCACCACCACACAATAGGTGAGGATAGTTATCTTTCCTCTTGCCTTTATTGGCATTCTCTAGGGCCATAGCCTTGGGATTCTCCTGTTGGTTTCTAGGCTTCTTATTTTTCCCTTTACCTTTCTTCTTACTATCGGGTGTCTGCATACTTTGAATAACATTCACCTCGGCAGAAACTGTATGAGCAGAAGGAGTAGTAGTGGAAGTACTATGTTGCTTTGTAGGCTTAGCTATTGATGAGGGTTGGATTGAACCAACAACCCCATCAACAAGATTTTCTGCAAGTGGCTTAGTAGGGCCTGTATTGGGGCGAGGAGCTTTAGGGATTACGTCATATAGAGTTCTAGACTGGGAAAAAACTAAGACCAGATACTGAGCGTGACTGATAGCCTGCTCTTTAGTAAGATCACCACCCATAGCCACATCTCGGGAAATGGGAGGCAACAAGGATTTCGTGAACCAATCTGCTAATAATTGGTCTAGAATAATAGATTTAATAAGCCTTCGTCATCTCCTCCACTCATGAATATGGTCAGATATGTGTGTTGAAGTATTTTGATGAAGTGATTTCAAAAGATCTGCACCAGTTTCATAACGGATGGGCAGTTGGAAATGAGTAAAAAATATGTTGCCAACGAGCTAAAGTCCACAAATGAATGTTACGGAAGTTAAATGTACCACTTAGTAGCTATATCCATCAAAGTTCATTGAAAGAGCCTTAAACAGACAAAATCATCCATCAAGGAGTTGGAAGAAAACCATAGATGGAAGGTCATAACATGGTTTTTGGGATCTTCTCCTTGCTTCTCATCAAATTTCAAAATATCTGATGGTAACTTTACTAGAATTGTGGACCATTAAGTGTTATGTTGAATGGGGTCATTAATCAACTTGGACAGGTCAGGCTAGTCCAAAGTTGCCAAAAAAGGAAGTTGTCGATTAGGTTGCACGTAATGGTATTATTGATAAGGAATCTGTATACCAGTAGGACCATAAGATGATTGATACACTGGTTGTTGGGAATTCGTGTTTGCAGACGATCCTCCCGAAGATCCGCTAGATGGAGGCGGGCCCTCGGGAGGAGGGTTTCCTCCAGGTGGTGGTGGTGGTGGTCCTCTACTAGCTGGCAGGCCTCCACCAGATGGTCCTCCGCTAGGTGGTGCCTCAGAAGGTGGTCCTCCATAAGGTGGTCCCTCAGGAGGTGGTCCTCCATAAGGTGGTCCCCCAGGAGGTGGTCATCCAGGTGGTGGCCCCCCAAAAGGTGGTGGTCCTCCAGGAGGTGGCCCACCATAAGGTGGGCCTCCACCAGGTGGCCCCCCACTAGGTGGGCCTCCACCAGGTGAGCCTCCACTAGGTGGTCCTCCGCCATGTGGCCCCCCAAAAGGTGGGCCACCATATCCTCCAGTAGTATTGATAAGTATCCACCCAGGCATAGGAAGATACGACCAACTGGGTTTCCCCCATCGTGTAAACATGTTTTCGAGGTAAGGCATACCAGGATATATCAATCCCTATAGATGTAGGTTGAAATTTCTCATCACTTACAGATGGTATATTTCCCAAGTGAGTGTATCCCCAAGAAGGTTGATCAACAACGGGTTGTACCCCTAAGGATTGGCACATACTAGAGGGGGTAGTAACTGCTTTGGTTTTTGTAGGAGGGACTACAACTGCTGACTATCCTATAGGAGGGGTATGTCTTGTATTGAATGTGACTCCACTAACTACTTATACAACTTGAGCTAGAGGTTTCCCCCTAGTGGTAGACGATACGGGAGAACCAGAAGAAGACCCAGGATTTTGAACTATACTAACAGGGTTGGAAGGTTGACCTGGATTAGGAACTATTGATCCTCGAACCGGTGATTTCAAACTAGGAGTAGCTTGATATGTCATAAGTGAACGGTATCTGGGAGCGGTTGAATCTGAAAGACGAGGTAAAAGAGCCGACATAGGCTCCTGATGAGGAAGATGTGAAGCAGTGATGTTCGCAAGGTGCTCTTGAAAATTACATAAATGATCCATAGTTGGCTGGAGCCTTCTATACATATCCTCATTCGACGGAGGGTTAAAAAATGACGGTCTAGTAACCCCAAATTTGAAAATTTCTTGGCCCATAGAGGTTCTCCAAAAAGAAGCATTAGGGCCATATTTTTTCCCCTCGGTGTCATCAGATGGGCGATCAACCCAATTTGATGAACCAACATGACCTTCCATTGGAAAATGGAAAGCAGTGTCAGCCGCAGGAGGCTATTCGACCAAGGGGTTATCGTATGTAGTGAATTCTTCCTCCACTCCCACAGCTAGATTCTCTTCCACGTGAGAATTAGTTGCGGCACCTTGGTCTATGGATTCCATTGGTATTTCTCCTGCAATAGGAGAAAGACTTGAACTCTTCTAGATCCTCTCAAAGGAAACCCAGCCAGATTGTTGGTTGCTAAAAGCCTAACCCAGGGTTTGAAAACTAGAAAAAAAACACACAAAACCTCTCCTACGCAAGCTAAAGGCCACGAGAAAACTTAGGCGACAAGAGGGGTTGATAAAAGCCGGTTCCTCACTAGGATTGTCAAGTCTTTGCAACTCGTGATATACCGTAGGGTCCAACAGTAAAGCGTGACAAGGAGGATTGGGACCATCCCTTGCCTGAATACCCGATTACCTAGATGGTACGTGCGTAGTAGTCTCCCTGACTGTTGTTCTCGGTGTATTGCACTAAACATACACCAAAGGGGTTTTTCTCAGATGGTTTAGGGAATCCTGGAAGGGTCTCTCGATATACACAAGGTACGTGGGAGCTCAAATCCATGTTAGTGTTGTCTAATGCAAAACCGTTCAAAAGGGGCCTTCCGATATACAATCAAGTACGTGAAGTGCCTTTCAATATACCTCAAGGGTATGTGAAAGGACGTTTGATATACCGACGGTACATGGAAGAACCACTTAGTTCCCGGGTTGCAGTGCAGGAAAATGAATGAAAACTCCTATGTTTAAAGACGTCGAAACACGTCTCTATCCTATCACTCAAGTTACTAAGAATTTTAACCTAAAGCTACCATTAATTTTATCTTAAACGGTTAGGTGGATGCATGAAATGTGTATAGAAAAGTAAAACCATGCAATATGGGATGCAAATTTTTCACTTTACCATTCAAAGTATGCCCTACTTACGGGAAGGAGAGAGTGTTTCAATTCTATTTCAAAACAAAATATTTCCCAAACAGACACACTGAACTCACCTATTCAAAAAATGCAAATAAGTAACACACTTCTACACTAATCTTTGCAAGCAAGAATGAAGCAATATCTCTTTTCCTAAAAAGAAAGACACTAGCACTAAAAGGCACACTAAGCACTTTTTCAATTTTCTTCAAAAAATGGAAAGATCTAACTTACAACTATGATATGTTTTTTCTTTTGACGAGATAAGAGTGTATAAAAGGAAAGAAGAACATGGATATCTGAAAGCTTATGAAGCTAGTTAGGGGTCCAATAATTCGTCTTTAAACAAAATTATAATCAAATCTAAAAAAAAAGAAAAATATTTGAATCAAAAGCAAAAATAAGTCTTTCATAAACTAACGAAGAACGAAAGCAAAAGCCAAAAAGCAAAGCTTCCTTTTCAGTTTGATCAAACAGTAAAAAGAGATCTAACTCTACTAACTTCCAAGCAGTCCTTTTGAAAATCAAACCACGCATACAAGCAACTAAACAGATGGAGGTAACCTAACTCTTTGAATCAAAGCAAAGCAAGCATTTACCACTATCAAACTTTGAATTTAACAGTTCAAATCTCAAGCATAAAGCCCAAAAAACACACAAAACAGAAAACAAAATCAACTAAGTTTTGAAATCACAAGGGTGTGAAAACCCTACCTGGCACCGCTTGAAGAGGGTAGGTGACAGAGCGTTACTGCTTTGGCACCACCTTTTGTCCATTGTGACAGAGTGGTGGCACCGCTTAATGACTACTGAGTAGGGGCGGTGGCACCACTTAATGACTACTGAGCAGGGGCGGTGGCACCACTTATTGTCCTTTATGCATGTGTGGTGATTGTTGTAGATGACAAAACAAAAAGAATAGCGAAAAGGAGAAAGTTAGGTGCTGAAACACTTGGCATCAAATCGTGAAATTAACAAGAAAATTAAGTACAGAAAGTAGTGTTGGGATTAGGGCAGACCCGGGTTCTATACTTTTGTCTTTGCACCAACAAAAGACCCATAGTGTTGGCTCTTTCGGCAACAACCTGCGAACAGGTTCCAGTCTCACCCGAAACAGCTATGGGGTGCCGCAGAATCAGGTTTCTGCAAGCAGAAGAGGGATATTATTGTACCTTTAGCTTCTAACAAATGATAATCATAAAATATAGAGCTTTGATATTTACTTATTTAGCTTCATGGTTAGATAAACAAACAGTGCCTTGCTTAACCCTTACTGGGAATTCACAGTGAAGTTAGTATTTAGCAGTGATCTTACTTATCCGTTATATATTTATCAATGCATAAAAGAACATAACAACAACACAACAAAACCACAACACACGATATAACGTGATTCACCCCCAGTTTAGGGGCTACGTCCACAAAACTGTGTTTTATTCAACTCTTTACAAAAACCACAGTTCTGATCTGCGCACTCAGCTGCAGATCCCTTCAATTCCTCAAAGTTGCGCACTAAGCTGCAGATCTCTGCGCACACAGCTGCAGATCTTCTTAATCACCCAAAACCCTCTGCGCACACAGCTGCAAAGGTCATCCATGCACACAGCTAGGACTTAACCTTTCTTACCAAACAAGCCTTAGCTTCGCATCAATTCATCTTACATCGAAAAGCCTAAACTGACTTCTTTACAAAAGTGCTTATTTATAGTGCACTTATTACAAAACCATGGGCTTAAACCATGGGCACCCCGAACCCTAAACCCTGGACTTAAACCATGGGTTTATTACAAAAAGAAGGCTTTGACTCAACCCCGACACCCCTAAGACTATTTTGAGTCGCAACTCCACTTACAAGCTTCCATAAAAACCGCGAAGTTACCAAAATTAAGGACCGTTAAGATGCACGCCCCAACAGGCCCTTAAGACTCACCAGTGTCCCGTCCCGGGACACTCAGCTGCTCGTCTGGTGGAAGAACTTTGCTGGCGAAGATAGTGAACTGCTTGTTGAGGCCACGCATGATATTGCCAGCTGCTTGTTCCTTCTCCATCAGCTCCTGTAATGCTATTGCTGACGCTTCGCTAGCCTTTTCCTGTGCAAAGGCATCGTATTCTTTCAGAACTTTGAGCTGGCTATCCACAACAGTACTCAATTCTAAGGCCTCGTTGACAAGGGGCTGCATAGAATCTTCCAGCAGTGTTGCTTTTGTTCTGTACGACTCAATCTCCTGCTAGAGTTCCTTGCTTTGTTTTACCTTGAGCATTTTATGCATAGGGGGCAGGGTCTTAATTTCCACTTTTACCGCGTCCAACTCTGCTTGTCGCTGCTTGATGGTTTTCTGCAGCTTTTGTACTTCAGGGTTTTCCTGCAGTGTTGTCCAAGCATCAACACTTTCCTCTAGCACCTTGGCTGCGCTACCTACAATATCTGAGATGTTTGCTGCTGAGGCCTGAATGTCTGCGCAGCGCTGCTCTCTGACCTCCGGTGGGCTTTCTGGGCTGATGCGAAGTTGAAGCTACGCAATCTGAGCCTCATGCTTTGCTTTAAGCTTCTATATTTCACTGCGAGTCTGCTGTGCGTAGTCTTTCAGCTTGGCAATTCTTTGCTCCAGCTCTTGCTCAGTTTGTATGTCGAAGCCAAGAAGACTTCGACATGCCTCATCCAATACTCGTGCCAATGTGACCTGCTTTCTTTCTGCGTTGCTCTTCCTCTGCTCTGCTTCCTTCAACTGCGCTTTGAGGCTCTCGCTCTCCTTCATGGTATTTTCCAATTGTATCTGTGAGTAGTTTTCCCGTGCTTAGATCTCCTTTATGATCACTACTTGGCAGAGATGCAACTCCGTCATGGACATCTTGGTGTAATCGATTCCAACTATCATGCTCATCTTCGAGCGAGATGCTGCGTCAATTATTATGAGTGCTGCGCTTGACACTTGTCCCCTGTTTTCTCTAGCTGGCCATTGTCTTGTGTCTGGCCGCGCACTTACTAGGGTACTGCTTGCTGCAGCACCCGTTGCTGATTTTTCTGCTAAGTCCTTCAGCTCTGAAATTCCTCGAGCTACGCTGGTGAGTGCATCAAGGTGCACAGCTACAAACTCTGACCATTTCTTGGTGAGAACGTCTGTGGATTTCGACAGAGCCTTATTAAGCTCCTCACTTGTCAAGGTGGGCTCTTCGTCGATATTCTTGTCCTTCGACACTTTCATTTTCTTTCGGTACTGAGGTTTGGTCACTTCTTCGGCCTCTGGTGACTTGCGCTTATCTAGCCGATTAGGGTCTGAGATAGTTTTGACTGACTCCTCTTCTTCTCCTTCATCTCCGCCATCTCCACCCAGGTTGCTTGCACTCTGCTGTGACTCACTTTGCTCTTCGCTATCCTCTGGGGGGTCTTGCTGCTGCGTCTGACTAGGGCCAGCGCCCACATTGGTGACCGGAGGGATTGGAATGCTGGGCTTTGTTCCTGCATCCTTCAACCATTCAGCCGGCCACTGCTAAATTACCGCGAGGATGTCTTCTTTGGTCACCACATATGGCAACTTCCAACATGCCTTCTTCTTATCTGCGCGGGCCTGGATGAAGACATTGTGCATGTCGGCCTTAAAGGTGGCCACTCCATCATATTGAGAGAATAGCTCGTTACTGAGCCGCGAGGTCTTTACAATCTCATATGAGATACTCATGGCATAAAAGGCGAACATAGTGTTTTTCATCTGCTGGGATGCTTTGTCCTGCGACACCCAGAGCGATGCGTCCATCGCTGCACCTGGCATGCTTGGAGGTACGTCAATCAACTACATCTCTGTGGGCTCTTTCCACCCAATCAGGGCAATAAGCATGATCAGCCATGAATAGTGAAAGGGTCTACCTTTTTCCTGCGCATCGCAGGCATCTTCAAGAAATTCCTTAGCGATGTATGCAGCCCAGTTGTAAATGTAGCCTTCCGCACAGTTCGCATCAATACTTACAATCGGGGCAGGCACTTCATATGGTCTTCACTTTCTCATCAATTTGCAGGCTAAGAGTTCAGCTGCGAAGCGAATGTTTTGGTGCTGAATTGTCGAGGTTTGATACCCTCGCTTCCCTTTCGTTAGGCCGAAGCGGTCCTTCATACTTTGTGCCAGCTTCGTATCTTCATGTTTTGAGGGAAATTCTATCCCCGGATCAGGCCTTTCCCCTGGTAAGCCTATAATCCGGTGAATGAGTTCTCCATTGATAGTGATTTTCTGGTTTCCGAGCCATAGGTACCCATCATGCACCAACGCCAATAATTTTTTGACCACCATGGTTACCTGTGTGTTGCGACCGAAGTGGGGCACATCAAGCATCTTCAACAAACCAGCTTTGTCCAAGCCAGCAGCGCACTGTTTCACTTCTAATAATGTCGCTCCAGTCTCCTGATAGTGGATAGAGTGTAAGTATGTCCCAGGGGTGAACTATGGAAATTTCCCCTGATCATTTGTATCATGGTCGACATACTTGAGCCGATCTATTTTCCCTGTCATTGTCCCGACCAGCTGCACACCCGGTGGCAGCGAAGGGGTGCGTAATGTGAACTTCTTCGTCCGCCGAGGGAGCTGAACTCCTGGTCGAACTGGCGGAAGATACAGTGGACGCTGTGGGGAAATGTTCTCATCCTCTTCAAGCGGGACCTCTGCTAAGCCGAACGGATTCATCTCGGGATCCTCCGATGTTTTCCCTGATTGCTTGTGTCTGTCTTCGTTCCGCTTAGAACAGACTTCGAGCTTAAATTTTTTCCTGGTAGAGCGTGTCTGCATTGGCTGAGGTGCTATTGGGGGAGTCTCTTCGCAGGGTGCAGGCGCAGGTGGATGGCTGAAAAGGTTCGACAGACCCCCCTGTTCAAATTATCTCACTAATTCCTGGAGCTCGCGATCAGTTGTCATGGGCTCAATTGTAAAACTCAAGAAACTACGTAATGCGAACTTTACGGGTGTGGGTGTATTCTTATAGAATCCATCAACAAAATCTATCATAACTGTGCATTGAAGATACCAAATCTGACAGAGATCTTGTCCAAACGGCGGTAGGCTTGTCAAGATCTCATTAATACAGGCAGTTAATACAGGGAACGTACCGACCCCGCCAAATTTGGTTTCCTCCAACGGTCGTATTTTAAGCTCCGACAGATCTTTCCTTCTTCGGCACAAGCAGTAACTCTGGCTGTGCCCTAATGGGGACATTCGACACTTCCTGATACCATCTTCGACATGGATTCGAACTTCAACCCACGACAGAATGTCTTCCACCGCCGCAATGATTCCTTTTATTTCTGATAACTTCGTCAGAAATAGGTCCTGATACTCATGGAGAAGTTGGGTAACCTTGCTTACCATTTCGTCATCCCAATAATCTCCAATGGTAGCATACTTAGGGTTTTCTTCTGACCCAATGTTTACGGTCCGCGTCTTTAGGGGCTGAGTCACTTCAGGTGCTTCAACTGCTGGTCCACGTACTTCGCAGTGTCCTTCTGACTCAGGAATGTTAATGTTGCGCGGATCGTCATCCTCGTCAATTGCGAGGTTATAACATTCTACTGTGTTGGCTTCTTGTTCCTTCCAATCAGGTTGGCATTCTACTATTTCTTGATCATCAAATACTTTAGTATGGATCAACCTAACAGCTGCGTCCAAAGCAGGAGAAACCTCATTAATAGAAAATGTCAGTACAAAACTATCAACAAGACTTTCCCAACTTACAGTACCATGGCGAAGCTTGACCTCCGCATACCAGTTCTTTGCTATAGGTTCCAGGGTGGGTACAAACCTATGTACCCATTCTTCACGAGGTACATGCTTCCATGCTTCGTAGCACTGCTCCAAATGTCCCTGAGGACTGGTCGTACCATTAAACCTGCTTCGCACCTTTTGGGGTTGGTCCCTGAATCTTAGGCAAAGGGACTTCTAGCACGCTTCCCAACTATGAATGTACTTTTTGTGACCATTCCACCATCTGGCTGCTATGGCTCTGAATGTTGAATCTAGAGTCTCCATTTTCTGTGAGTCTGGTACCTGCTCTGAGAATTGCACAATAAACTCTTCTGGGTCTGTCGAACCATCAAAAAAAGGTACAGTTCTTGTCTATGAACTAATCCATCTGAGAGACTTGGTAATTCTTGCACATCGATGTACAGTCTATTCTGCCAATTCTCTAGGCCATCATTTGAATCCGTCATGCAGGAGCTGTCACACTTCCAATCCATGATACCTTCGGCAGTAGGATCAACATAATCTTCTTCCTTCGCTGTGATATTGTAGATATGGTCCAAAACATCCTGGTCTTCATCTCTTACTGGCTCGATGTACCTCTCTCCTTGAGAAGGATCCAATGGTACTATGACTCTCAGTCCTTTCCCTTCGAAAGTCATCTGCCTCTTCTTCAGGTTGATTACTGCATCATTATCTATTTCCCATTTAATGCCTATCAGTGCTGGATAGGGGTTGTTGTCATCAATTATTTAAATTACCTCAAAGTCTGCTAAGGTACTGACTCCATCAATATCTACTGATACACTAGGGAGTCTTCCTAGGGGCACAATCTTCTGCTGATTAGATAATCACAACTGTATAGGGGACCATTCCAGAGTAGGTTTTCCTATTTGTTTCCATGTCTACTTAGTTAAGACATTTACTTCTGATCCTAGGTCCAAGATGACATCAATCATGTCATATTCTCCTATCTGAGCATTCAATCTCATTTCCCTACTAGTTCTTCTGACTCTATGAACAGTTTTTTCCTTACCAGAACTTCGTTGAGGTTCGCAAGAAGCAATAACTTTCTACAACTCATTTAAAGCATTCTGATTTCTTAAGAGCTTCATACAACTCTGTAAAAAGGAGGACAGTGTACTTACTTTATTCGTCGAAGCTTCTTGCGGCTGCGACTGCTGTTGAGGCTGTTGCACAGGTGCTACTGATGTGTTGGGGTCAACAAAGTCTCTCTTAGCTTCCATAAATGTCTTTTTTTCTCTCTCGACATCAAATGCTGGGATTTTTTCTGGGGCCTTACGAACCCAAGCCTCGGCAGGCTGTTTCTCCTTGTTCTACACTTCCGTCGTAGCTCCACTCTTGGTAACAACATTAATGGCTGGGACAGGTCATTGCTCCACAGCAATTAGCTGAATATTCTGAGTAGGGGCACTATTTCTTTCTTGAATCTTCGCTATCAGCTGCAGGCATTGCTCAATCACATGGTCAACAGCTCTGCAATATCGACATGTCATAGTTGGGTTCCGACAGTCTCTAGCTAGATGTCCTACCTGGTTACAGTTATAGCACACAACCTGGCCTCATCCTCTACCAGCCATACCACCACAACCATGACCTCCAAAAGTTTCGTGGCCTGATGTACTACCATGGTAACCATATCCATCATTTCCTTGGCCATCGTTTTGTACCCGATAAGCATCATAAGTTCGTTCTCTCATGAGGTCAAAGCTGCGACACTCATCTTCGTTGTGTCCCACTGACTTACAGAACTTACAATAAGGGTTCTTAGGGACTTGCACATACCTCTGCAGAAGATAGCAGTCTTCAGGTCGATGCTGGCCAGTTGTCCTACAGAGCTCGCAATATAGAACACTAGGGTTGAACGGGTTTGGTGCACCAGAATTCAGGAAATTTCTTACCATAGGACATTGTTCCTTGTCGTGACCCTCTATCCGACATCGTGTACACCAAACCTCTCCGTGACTAGCTTTCCCATTTTTCAGATCGCGAAGCTCCAGATCCATCGCTACCAACTGCGCTTGTATTTGAGCGATACCAGAATTATCTTTGACAGGGGTTGTTTCAAGCTTCATAGCGATTTCCAAAGCCTCCTACTGATCCGCAACCTTTTATTACATGAGTGGAGTCCTGATGTGTGGTAACAAGGCTGCGATGAACCATTCCTTATGCTACGTTGGTCCAATAGTGAAACTGACTTGATCTAGCAGAACTTTGAACCTCTGATCAAAGTCCCACACTGATTCTCCTCGCCGCTGCTGAATTTCCTTTAGTTCA
>LPNX010654720.1:31858-88503 GCA_001517045.1 Pseudotsuga menziesii
CATCCATCCATCAGAAACAATACTCACACCTCATGAGGGCCATGTTGTTCTAATTGGCTCAAGGATTTTATCTACCTCCTTCTTTGCTTTAACCAACAATGTGGTTCTAAGCTTCTCTGAACCAGGAGGCACATAACCACTTGGAGCTCGTTCCAAGATAGTTCAAACCATCTCAAAATACAATGGTGACTGTGCAACATTGAATGAGATGAAGTTGAGGTAGAAGAAAAATGCAATGGTAAGGTCTACCTCTTCTCGCGCCTCTTGTTGGAAAATCCTATCCATTGGACCACCTGTAGATTGCCTCTTTCTTGTTTGATAAGTATCTCCACGCCCTGAATGCTAGGTGGAAATGGAGTCTTGGTGCTAGAGAACTTCCTCAAAAATGGAAGAGGATCATCCTCTTTTTTCTTGCTTGCTGCTGCCACCTTCCCTAAGCCAACATGATCCTCTCTTTCCATATCCCTCCTTTGGTTAACAGTCACCGCTTTGCATGAAGAAATCCCACAAGAAGGAAGGGCCAACAAATGGCCCTTAACCCGGAAATATGTGCTCATGAACTCATGGTTGCGAAAATTGCATCTCCAAGACACATTGCCTCCCCCACCAAGCTTTGCCCCGGGCCCATCTTTCCTTGTCACATACTTCCACAAAGGGTATTTTTTTTCTTGGGCTTGTTGTCTTGCTAAAACAGGGTTAAATGGAGCATGAGCTCCACTAGCAGCCGATGGAGCACTTGACGGAGGAGGAGAACCAGTTGTGCTTGGTGGAATAGGAGGGGAGGCCCTAGATGGTGCATTTCTCCATTTCCTTTGACCCCTACCTCCTGTCCTAGCTGATTGAGACATTCATTTTCTTATGTGATGATTGAGCTTGCAATCCTCTCCACAAATCCACCGGAATGCACTTGGAATCGCTTGGAAAGAATGGATAGCCTTCAAATCTCCTTCAAAACTCCTTTACCTGCACATAAAACTCACTCTCAACCAATTGCTTCCTTGCAAATGACAAAAAGAAAGACAAAAAATTGAATTAAAACAAACCCGGCTGTCTTTTTCCCCTGGTTACGTGTCCTGTTTTCAGGATTCGTGTCCTATTTTCGGGACACGCTGCATTTTCATGTCCGACACGTTTTTTTTACGTGTCCTATTTTCGGATTCGTCTGAAAGACGAATCGGGCACGTGTCCAATTCGATCCCCATGGGACATGGGGGGCCTCCAGGACGAATCCGGTTTCTTAGATCACGACTATGGGTCAAATAAAGAATACATGATTAGATCTATTCATAAAAAAATGCATAAGAAATCCATTCATACAAAAATGCACAAGGAAGTCCAATCTCTTTAGTTAGGTTGTCTTTCTAGACAAGCAGGGATTACCAGCTTTTCCAGCTCTGGTACTTAACATTCTACAAGTTGTCCAAGTTTCCTTCAGATATGACCTCAGGGATATTGAATTAGCAGCATTCCAAGCTTAAAGGGAGTCGAATAAAGGAAAGAATTATGTTCGCTGTAAAAATTCTAAAAAATCTAATGTTTTCTATATTAATATTAATATATTTTAATTTATAATGATTTTACATTATTATTTTATTAATTGTGAGGTTTATATGTATAATATTTAATTGCTTGTAATCTAAATTATTTAGATTATTATAGTTGTTATTTAGATATTTTATTTTAATTAAGATTTGTCTAAAATATTGGATTAAGGATTGTTATTTAATGAATATTAAACTAGGTATTATTATTGTTTTGAATGCTAAATATGTTGGAATGATGATTAAAAGGTAATCTTGGAATGGTGATTAAAAGGTAATCCTAAAGGTTATATGATGGGTTAGTTTTGTCTATTTTTATTTTTTTGGTAGGGATTGTTAATTAGAAGACTAGGGAGTCATACTTATCCCTTTTTCTTGGTTTAGTGATCAGTTAGTTTTGTGGATTTTTTTGTAGGGATTGTTAATTAGAAGGTGAGGGGTCATACTTGATCCCTTCTTCTTGGTATTGTATTGGTGAACAAGGGGAGCCAAATGGTGCTCACTTCGAGGCCTCATATCTATTCAAGTTGTAAGGATGCTTGATCGTCTCTAGCACTTCCAGTATCAATGTATCAATGTTTGAGATAGTGATCTTTTGCCAAAATTTTGGTGTTATCTAAGCAAACAAGATGTTTGGTATCAAAGGAGTGTTTTGTGTGGATCCACTCATTTTTAATGTCTGTTTGGTGCTCTTTTATAGCATTTTCCCATAAACATAATATTTTGTAGACACCTTTGAATTAATATCGTTTCCAATGGTTTGAATGAAGTTTTAAGGTTTTTATTTTTAAGGATTTTTGAAATCCTATCTATAACCCCTCGAATGTGAGGTACCTGAGCCTTCTTGCTGGATACTTTCGAGTTTTATGAGTGGATTCTCTTGCTTGCTTTCTCTATAAGTCCATTGATCTCTTTATTCTTGTAAGCTTCTTGCTCGATGCTTTAAAGTTTAAAGTTCTGTGTGGATTATCTTGCTTTGTCCATAAGTCCATTATCTCTTTATTCTTATAGCCTATATTCTTGAAAACCTTGGTGATGGTGCTCCTTTTATTGTTGAAGCTGTTTATTCTTTGCTTACTATAATTATTTTAAATTTCTTATCTAAACTTTTAATGTCCATTATCTCTTTATTCTTATAGCCTATATTCTTGAAAACCTTGGTGATGGTGCTCCTTTTTATTGTTGAAGCTGTTCATTCTTTGCTTACTATAATTATTTTAAATTTCTTATCTAAACTTTTAATGTCCATTATCTCTTTATTCTTATAGCCTATATTCTTGAAAACCTTGGTGATGGTGCTCCTTTTTATTGTTGAAGCTGTTTATTCTTTGCTTACTATAATTATTTTAAATTTCTTATCTAAACTTTTAATGGTTTTATAAAAAAATCTTTAAAAACTAAAAACCATGTCAAAATTGGTTAACAGGGTTGATAGCAGTGCGTTCAGTGGTAGAAATTTAACCATATAACCCAACAGCAAAATCAACGATTGACTTTAGCGTTAACCAAAACCCTTCCAACCCGCCTGAATCCGGGAGCAATTATAGTTAAAATCATTTGTTTTAAATCGTAATTCCTGTGATTTGGATGGTTTTAAAATCAAGCTTTTGATACAGAGTAAACAATTACAATTGCCAAGTTACACAATACTGGAAATAAAATCAAGCTTTTAATGCAGAGTAAACAATTACAATTTCCAAGTCACACAATACTGGAAATAACAATTTACTGGTTAATAAATTTAACCAGTTTACGATTGTCAAGTTACATAACAATTTCCAGTAACAAATTTAACAGGTTTTTTATCAAAAATTGGCTATGAAAACGAAACCGAGGCGTTTTATCAAAATTTGGCCTTGAAAACGTAACCGAGGCGTTTTAGTTGTCTTTTATCCTACTCGATCGCATACCATTAAAATCAAATTGACTCAAAACACAACCATAATTCCGTTCACGCTATGCCCCGAATATCTCTTAAGGAACTTGTATCTATCTTAACCATGTTTCTTCGATGCGATCACGGGCAATAGCTTAGTGCAGACAAAGCCTGGTTTCTTGAGTCAATTTACTAGA
The DNA here is from genome assembly GCA_001517045.1 of Pseudotsuga menziesii. Lineage (NCBI taxonomy): Eukaryota > Viridiplantae > Streptophyta > Pinopsida > Pinales > Pinaceae > Pseudotsuga > Pseudotsuga menziesii. The sequence goes on from LPNX010654720.1 coordinate 35,473, forward strand.
ACAGGGAAGCTTGGGAGCCCTGTAACTTCAGCATCATCTACAGAGAAAGATAAATCGGCTTCATTGGAGGAATTCAAAGGATGGCTGACCCAAGTTGTGAACAGCAAGAAACATACAGAAAAACGGATACTATATTGGGACCATTCATAGGGTTTTTTGAAAAGCAACGAGAAAGATTTTGGATGAGAAATTGCTGAGATTTCTCAAGAACCAGGTTGAGTGAATCCGAATCGGATAAAAAATATCAAATCTGTAGAGAAACCCAAAGCAGAAACAGACTCAACACGGAAACAAAAGGCTTCGGCCGAAGGCTGTTGGCAGGAGAATTCTCCATGCTCACGCAGGCTCTTCGTTTTGAGGATTTAAATTTGGAATAGAGGGCTCTACATTATGTAAATTCAAATTTGAAATAGATCCCGCCATGTCATGTACATGTACGCGTACGAACCCCAATTAACCTTCAAACGAGCTGGTTACTGCCGAGGGTAGGTGCGTCAGTTCGGCTGCGCAGCCGGAGAATACTTGCAAGTTGCCGCCGGTAAAAGAGTTTCCGCTGGTTATGTGATGGAAGGTCATGGCCATAGCAAATGCCATACCTTTATGCGATGGAATCTGATGATTGGTAGGCTCGTCTTAAAGGCTAGTCTGTCGGGTGCAAAAAGCTCGGACAGACCAATGCTTTTCTCCTTGCAAGGCGATTAATGCTCACATGGAAAGAACGCAGAGGCAACAGGTGTTCAATGGCAACAAGCGTTTAATTCGACGGATGACCTCTTTTCAATCGTCGGACATGCAATCCAACGGTTGACATTAAGTAATAAAGCTTAAAACGCCTTTAGATTTCATAACCGTTAGTCAACTGAGCAGATCATTTTTTTTATTTAATCTGGTGATCTGATCTAGAGACGTTGTGTCAATCGTGGGAGCGATCTACGATCTTCATATTTGAATTCTCATCTGTAGAATTCTGCCTTTTGGCATTGCGGACCACCCATTTTATTTAATTCTGTGTTCATATTGGGGTGTAACATTTCTCTGGCTTGAGCTGAGATAATGAAGAACGGGGAGAATTTGGAGAATGGCAAGGATGATACCAACAGGCCACTCTTGCAGAAATCAATGCCCGAGAGAGGTAGCAGCAGCCGTGGAGGTTTTGCAATTTTTAGAGGGAGTACTGCTACTGCAATTTTGTGTACACTGATTGTAGCCATGGGGCCTCTGGAGTTTGGATTCACAGTAAGTATGGTACAATCAATGATATTGGGTTTTCTCAGGATTTTCCTTGGAGTTTCTGTTCCCGAGAATGGGATAGCTATAGGATTAATGAGAATAGCTACATCGGGCATTGAAGTTTGGTCTTCTCAGTCTTGAAGAGCTTTTATGCTTAGATGGGCTGATTACTGCGCACACATATTCATGTTTAGTGCAATGAGGGTGGGTTTTCTCAGTGTTGAAGAGTTTCTATGTCCGAATGGGCTAATTACTGTACACACACACATGTAGTCTAATTACACCAAGTCTTCTTAGCAACCCATCTCAGAGTTTTTCTTAACAATCTATTGGGGATGAAAAAATCAATGAGAAACTAATGATAGTGGGTACCTGCCCAAGGCCCAGGTTTGGTTGTTTGATTGAAGAACTATATTTGACGCGTCAGAGGTTTTGCAATTCTAAGTAGGTTAATCTAGTATGCCCAATTGGCCTATTTGTATTGGCGTGTGTGTTTGTTTGATTTTGAGTGAGCAAGTCTTAGGGCTCATATGTAACTCCATGCTTATTACTCAGATTGGATTGGATGGTTCACAGCAGACCGATCTTCTATCATCCACAGGATATCCATTTGCATTTCCACTTTTTCTCGGCGAAGCCACCTGAAAATGTCACAGGGTGTAAGAGGTAAAAATCCTTCTGTCCTCCTCTGCCTCTAATGAAGAGAAAGGGCAGGCCCTAATCCAGAAGGACCTGGGTGTGTGTAGTCTCGGAAGGGGAGAGGGAAGGGGTTATAGATCTCAGAACTTTGATACCCCAAGTGGGCTAAATCCTATTTTCAGCATCAATGAGTCTACAGGACATGGTGGTGTTTGTGTAATTTTGATGGCTAGTGCAACTGTTTAGTTTTGCAAATACTCATTTTAGATGGGCTAATTGCAATGATCCGAAAATTCTCAATATTCATCCAGCCACATCTTGGTTTGACATGGATGGATCAATAATGGATAAAACAATCTTCTGCCAAATTTTCATGATTCATAGTTTTAATGGAGTATTGATTTGATCAGGTTTTCACGTTTTAAAAATATAGATGGATGTTTAGATGAGCTGCTTTCAATTCTTGTTCTTCGTCATACTCTGAGATATAGTTTTACATTTGTGAGTTTTAACTAGTGTTTGTATGCTATAAGTGGTCAGTTTAGATTGCTCCTAGCCTACTTTATTCCTTAACCTAGATGCATCTTTGTCTTTATATACTTAAAATCGGCCAGCCACGGTGCATTGTGTTTTCTTGGGAACCAGTACCCATCTGAACTCTCTGCATGTTTTGATTAGTCTAGAAGAGCTAATGTCAAAGATATAATCCTAATTCTTCTGTAAGATATATCTTTGTGTTTGTACAGTTTATTAGAATTCTCTTCTAAGATATGTTTTCGACGTGTTTTGTATGTTTTATATAGAGTTCTTGCACCCATGTGACTTCTACTGAACATTAGTCTTAGATGCCTGTCTAATAGAATTTTAGCCCTTGTGACCGCTGATATTATGTGCTAATTCATGAGTACAATGACTACTGGTTTCATAAGTACTATGTGCTAATTCATGAGTGCAATGACTGCTAGTTTCTGCTTATATATTTAAAATTTTGTGATAGGGCTATTACAGTGTTGTCAGGTTTCATGACCAGGTTTCATATTATCAGGGTCTCTGATGGTCATCTAACTGATACGTTTCTGTGTAAGGATTTTATTTGCTAGTTGCAATGTTATCAGATTTTCTGAACAAGTTGCTTTGCATATATAGAATTCAGAAGGCTAATTGCTATCGCTGCATCACACTAGTCTTCTGCACACTAATATCAGTTCTTATAGTTATAGTGACAGGCTTATTTACTGATAACAGCTGCTTTGCTCCAGATTGGATATTCATCACCTGTTCAGGATGACCTAACAAATGATCTCAGCCTCACAGTCTCTCAGGTTTAATTCTGAATTTTGATTATTCAATTGGGGTACCTGGTATCTACTTGGCAGATTGCCTATTAACCTATTCTCCTCTTAAATAATTGGCAGTACTCTTTATTTGGTTCACTATCCAATGTTGGTGCAATGGTTGGAGCAATAGCCAGTGGGAAAATAGCTGATTCCATTGGGCGAAGAGGGGTGAGAGTTTTCTAAGATCTCATGGTGATATCATATGTAGATTATGGACAAATTTATGATTCTGTTACAGATGATGACAAGCAATAGCATATAAATGATTTAGTTATTTCCATTATACATATTACAAACCTCTAGCTTTGGTTTCCATGTTATATACAGGCACTAATAGTGGCAGCAATCCCAAGTATTGCAGGGTGGCTTGCCATTGCTTTCACAAAGGCAAGTCGTGCTATCCCAGATGAATGTTTGTGTAAAAACTCTTCGATTTAGACATGATGAACGTCAAATTGTGCATCGTGTATTTAATCTGCAAATTTTGTCTATATAATGGTCAGGTATGAAAACAAAAAATACTTCTGATTTAGTCTTGTGACTTTTACCTTGCTACAGATTGCTTCATTGTTGTACGTGGGTAGATTGTTGACAGGCTTTGGAATGGGAGTCATATCATTCACAGTGAGTCTACCACTCCCTCATGTGCCTTTCCTCCTCCAAAACCTTTGATAAGGTGGCTACTACAGTAATGTTGTTGAGTGTCTGATGTTATCCATGTTTTGTGGTAAATTAAGGTACCGATATATATAGCTGAGATAGCCCCGAAGCACTTGCGGGGAGCTCTTTGTACTGTGAATCAGGTAAGTTTCTTATTCTTATCTTTTTCACTTTGGAAATATAGCTTTATCATGACCTTCTAAGGAGCCATAGGAAAGCATGGATGTAACTTTGTAAGTGATTTGTAAAGCCCTAGAGAAGCCTTTTTTGTAACTGACCAAAGTATCATTTTTGTGGAACAGCTTTCAATTACTATTGGTATAATGCTGGCATATTTATTTGGGTTGTTTGTTTCATGGAGGCTTCTGGCAATTATAGGTATGTAATCAGTAAGACGGTTTTACAACCACGCAAAATTTATAGTTATTTTCTGAAAATATTAAAATCAACTGTCCTTGGGTGGTGATGCAGGAGTAGTTCCCAGTGTTTTGTTGATTATTGGTCTCTTCATTATCCCGGAGTCTCCAAGATGGCTGGTGAGCTTTTGGAAAGATTAAATTCTTTTAATAAATGTTATAAACTACATAAGTCAGAGAAATTTCACACACCAGGCCTTGTAAAAGAAAAATCTTATCTAACATATTTTCATGCTGGGAGCAGGCTAAAATAGGCAAGGAATCAAGTTTTGAAGCTTCATTACGGGCACTCCGTGGCCCTGATGCTGATGTTTCAGTTGAAGAAGCTGAAATTAAGGTACAGAGACTTTGGTTTTTCGCATGACATCCTTTGGTTTCTTTCTTCTTGTAATCTGACTGCGTATTAATGCTCATTTGGGAAATCTATTTTACTTATTCTAATCCTGTTGCCATTTGTTTCCTCTGTTCAACAATTTTTCTGGATTTCTTGTGCCCTTGGTCAATATTACAGTGGAAATGGTACTCTTGTGCTTCAATGCAATCCTGCAATTTTAGCGAAGCATTTTTTGGTTGATGACATTTGGATTGTCATTTTATGTTCATTTCAACTAATAAGTTTAGCACTGCATCAAGCTTGCATCACAATAGGGGATTGGCAATTAGTCTATATAAAGGGGATATGCTTGCAACTAACACAAAGGTCTTGCTGCATGACAGAGTGCAGTAGAGGCAAACAAGCAGCAAAGCAGAGTCAAAATCTCTGACCTTATTGAGCGAAGATATGCACTCCCTCTGACTGTAAGTTTTGGGTTGCCTCATAGTAGTATAAAAGCAAAGGATACTGCATGTTTTTTCTTGGTTTAACTACATAAGTAGATTGATAGTCTACTATTGTGAACAATGTGAAATTAATATTTTAGATACATGTTTTTTCTTGGTTTAACTACATAAGTAGATTGATAGTCTACTATTGTGAACAATGTGAAATTAATATTTTAGATCTATTTTAAATTTTGACCATTTCAAGGAGTTTTTTTTTGGCAGATTGGCATTGGCTTGCTTCTACTGCAGCAGTTGAGTGGAATTAATGCTATTATGTTCTATGGCACCTACATTTTCAAATCTGCTGGTGAGTGCTCATTGCTGTCTAGCTAGCTAACTTTTTTTATCATAGACCAATCAGTCAGATGGCCTTCAATTTACCTTTTGTGGTCTGACTATTGATTTTAGGGCCAAATGTTTGCAATTTGGATATCAGAAAAAAAATCTCGAAAGGGTTGCCAATGCAAACTGAAGATCTACCCCAATCATATAAAATATAGTATTTTGGAGAAAATACCGAGTTTTCTCCTAAAACAGATAAACGTATAAAGAGATTGAAAATATCTTATCAATCCTACACGATTTCATGTTTGGAACTTTAAGGATAACTTGTTCGCTGAGATTTCTTATCAAAATAGCTCCTTTAAATTATTGTTGCCACCTATGGAAATTCAGATCGATTTTTCAAAATTATGGTGTTTAATAGGGCTTACAGCTTTTAGATATGTTACATATGTATTTAATATTTATACAGAGGAGAAAAGACTGCGAACATAAATCCTCTGTTCCAATGGGTAATGATTTCCACATTTGTCTTAAATCTCACAGGAGTTTCTTCAAGCAAAGTTGCAACTCTCGGACTTGGTGCTATTCAGGTGTTCTCGTTTACTGATTTGTTCCATACACGATTTCAAATATATTTTTTTCAGTTTCTGATCAACGCTTTTGTGATAAGCCATTAGGTTTTAACTTGATGGCTGTTATACAGGTTGTCATGACTGCTTTCACTGCATGGTTGATGGACAAAGCCGGAAGACGTCCCCTCCTCATGGTAAGTCATATCTGCTGCTGCCAAGGGTGTATTTTTTTGGCCACCATAACATTTTATGTACGACTAGCCTGAATCATTCATAGTAATTCACATGAGATTGTTTCAATTCTACAGATCTCATCTGGGGGAATGGCTATTTGCCTTTTTCTTGTTGGTCTTGCATTCTTCTTGGAGGTAATCTCTCTCCTGTATTTGTTATCCAGTATTTTTCCTTTCGATTTTTGTTTGTGGGAGACAAATTTGAAGGAATATTTTGAATATTGAGATCAAAGAGCAGAAGGAAAGAAGCTTAAGCTTGAAATTTAATCATGCGAGTCTTGTGAGAGTATCGGAAGCTTAGAATGCTTTTTTCTTGTAACAATGTATCTTGCAGGACCATGTTCCAGGAGACGAAACAGCCTACAGTATTTTGGCCTTAACTGGTGTATTGGTAAGTCTGGTTCTATCTCAGCAAACGGTGTCATGTTCCCATTATGCAAATGGCTTCAGAAGCATAGACTAAAAAGCCTTGTTTTGTTACAGGTGTATATAGTTGCTTTCGCTCTTGGTACAGGAGCCATTCCATGGATTATTATGTCGGAGGTACTTTTGCCTCTGTCAATTCAAGTGAAATGTGTTTGTGGAGATCTCAGGTTCTGAGATGTTATCAAATTCTCTAGGCACTAGGAATGTCTTTTACGTGTTAAGACTTGCAGCTAATTCTTTGCCTTCTACACTGCAGATCCTTCCTGTTAATGTAAAGGATGTTGGCGGTAGTATTGCAACTTTGATAAACTGGCTGTCAGCTTTTGCGGTGACCATGACAGTCAATTTATTTCTAGAGTGGAGCACTTCAGGTAAATTCATTGCTTTTGATGTTTCAGGTCAACTGCAGGCTTTTAGCTTTCTATATCTGTGTTTTTGTCGGGTATTATTATGGACTAGTTGATTGATATTTCACACTCACATGAATCAACTAATATCATGATTACATTCTACTCCAGACTTATTTTTGTGAGGATTTGTCAAAACCAACAATTTATGGTGAATAGCCCCGATTGTTTTCTGAAACCAGTCTAAAAGATATTGGGTATCTGGTTGCAGGGACTTTTTGGATTTATGCTCTTGTTGCTGCTTTTACAATTGTATTTGTTGCAGTATGGGTGCCTGAAACTAAAGGGCGAACTCTCGAGGAAATCCAATCATCATTTCAATAAAGTTGCACTGGTCTATCAACGACCAGTGCACAGATTACGACATTGAAGTCATCTTGACCTCTTTGTTAACAGAAAGTTAGTGAGTGTTATTTAGCTATTTTTTTTAGGTGAGCTTGCAGCTAAACAAGTGCCAAGGCAAAATAGTGTGACTGGGGAGGTGGTGATCAGCCCATATTCTCTCCATCCTATTATGTATTTTCAAAATTCTCAGAGCAAAATCTATGCATCCTCTGAGTTATTATTCTATAAGAATCGCATGTGCGATTACACAGAGTGCGGAAATATTATGTTGTCAAAAGCTCCTTTTCATATAAAACTGAGCTTCAGTTTCAAAGAATTTCAATCCAAAAAATTGAATTTGTTCTATGGAAGTTTGTTTTAGTAAATGGAAAGAAATTTCATTATTATTCTGACGAAATTACTGCTCATCTGGTCCACGGATTTGGGTTTTAAAAGGGTCTTGGAATCAGGCTGACCTGGGTTTTAAACGTATTTTGGGGTCTCCGAGGAAAAAAAATTCCAATCCCCTTTCTCCAATCCCCAAGCTGCTATACTATGAGTCCTGAGCGACACATGTTTCAAATTCGATTCAAGTTCTGAGTGACACATGTTTCAGTCATAAAAAGTTACTGAAAATTTACACACGACTTTCTAGAGCCAGCTCTATTCTTACCAAGAAATCTACAGTGCTCAGCTCTACTCTTACCAAGAAACGTACAGTGCTCAGATTTATAGCTGTCTATAGCCTAAGCTTGACCCAAATGCTTTACTACAAAGATTCTATGACTTTTTATAGAAATAAAAGGAATGAAAGTTTCTGCCTTATCTCGTGCTTCTCGCTGGACCTAATGTTGCACTGTCTTCGGCCACTGGATGTGCTCCTTGAGCCCAATACCTGCCTCCTTGATGACCAAATATTTGACAAGACTGCCCAGCCCTTTGACAGGAGAGCGGTGGAAGTTTCAAGTTGTTCAAAATAGTTCATTTTTAGATTCGGATCAATAGATGGACATTAAATAGGAGGATACTTTGAATTTGTTTCAAGTGGATTAACTTAATGATAAATAATCTGAATTTGTTATGAGTGGATTAATTACTGATAAATATTTTAAGAAACATGTACATATTGATAATCACATGATAATAATGTGAATATAAAATTTGACCCATTCATGGTACGATTTTTATAAGACATGTTTAAATATAAATTTGAACCATTCATGGTAACGAATATAAAATTTGACCCATTCATGGTACGACTTTTTCAAGACATGTTTAAATATAAATTTGAACCATTCATGGTAATGATCTTTTCAATACATGTTTAAATATTCATCTCAAATGGGGTTTCCTAGCACTGTTTTTTATTATTTTAACTATTGGCTCCTCTTTTTTAAGTAGTTAATAATGTTAGAATAGTGGCTACCTTAATATCTGTCTTATGACTAATTATTATATAGAAAAGGAAGCGGTAGAAATTAGTTAATGACACCTAGAGAGATTAGTTAATGACATCAAGAGTATTGGTTTCTTTTATATTAGCGTTTTATATCACCAATTGTTTGATAGAGAGAAGGAAAGCAGTGACTCTTATATTAAGGCAAAGGTTGATTAGTTGTATGATGATTATGATTACAATATAAAACAAGTATACCTAAGTTGTGGCATGTTGGCAATGTTGCTATGACTAAAATCTCCCAAAATTTGACAGTTTTTTTTTTAAACCATGGAACAACAACCTCTCAAGAGTATATTCAACAGCTTGCAAGCCAGATATACCAATAACTCATGACTTAACAAGGGCCAAGATGTCTTGAAGTCCACCGGGGTGAGCCTCTATCCCAGGGGTCGCCTACCGTTTGATAGAATTATACTAACGATAAATCAAAATTTGATAGAATTCTACTGTGAATAGATCTTATGTAAGTGAAATTCATTTATCACTGAGGGATTACAAAAATTATATTTGAATACGGAGTAAGCTATTTACCCGACCATTTGCACCAAGGTCCACGGACAGGTCGTGTGTGATAGCTTTTTTCGTTATCTTTTCATGAAACCAGACCTACCGAATTTTGAAATCTTTTAACGAATTTAAAATTAGATTTTTTAATTTATATGCTCTCTAAATCAATGTGCAACCATTTCGAATTTAATAACTTAGAATTCACTAAATCAAACTAGTGTAATAACTTAGAATTCACTAAATCAATCCTGTTGTAAATGAATTTCCTGTATGATATCGATATGATAATAGACACTTGATCGGCAAACTGGGTTATGATAACTTGAAGGCTTGGGTTATGATAACTTGAAGGCTTTGAAAGAAGGCTTTGAATTCACAAATCCTTCAAGTCATCATAACCCAGTTTGCCAATCAAGTGTTATCAGATCGATATCATACAGGAAATTCATTTACAGCGGAAGCAGAATTCGGCAAGTCTGGTTTCACTGAAAAGTAACGGAATAAGCTATCACTCACAGCCTGTCTGTGGGCCCTCGTGCAAATGGTCGGGTAGATAGCTTACTCCTTCGAATACATGAGATGGATTACATGAGTGAATGCATACATGTAGTCACATAGCACTAGTGAGCCAAAAATAATTATAACCATAGTTGGTTTGATTTTGACTCTACCTTTTAATAAGATTTGGAGCATTATAGGATGGAATTTTACTTAATTGCATGTATTGTTTAGTTTATTTATCCACTTTAAAAACCATCAAGAGGTATTTAAACCTCCAAAAATAGTGAACAATATTGACTTGTTTTAAATGGTGGGAATATATCCAATTGTATGTCTCAACGTTTCACCTACATCTTTGCACTTTGTCAATCTAGGATTTAAGATCAAAGTTAATAGTAGTTCACATTGTAGCCAAAGAAAAACCAATCAACACTCATAGTACTAGAACACACAAAGTGTTGTAGTCATGTGGCACTCAAGATTGTTTATTAATTATGTGTATCCAATGCCCAAAAAATTGGAGGGATGAGAGACTATGCATTGGGCATGTGTGTCATGTCTAATTCCATTATGGCTCCTCTCCCCTATGTAGTTAATGATGTTAGAGTAATGGCTACCTCAATATTTGTCTAAGCTCGTGGGGAGTTACTGCTCATGAAAACCACTTTGGTTTTTGCCCGAGATTGCTAACCAGTGAAGTATCCATGCTAGCAGTGGGTGGTACAGCGGCACCCATATACCCCTCTAGTGGACATGTGTTAGAGGGAGCCTAGATCTCAATTGAAGTCATTCAAAGAGTGCCAAATGAAAAGTTGTCAACTATCTCGAATTTCAAATCTAAATCTGTTAAAAGGAAAAAACACATTTTTTAAATGTTATCGTGTCTATCCCAAAAAGGAGAGCGGTGTTTGAACCTATGTACCTGTCCAACAAATACCAATGACCCAAAGTCTTCGACTACCACCGAATTTTAACTAGGTATTTACAATATCAATCTTTTACCCGTTACTTGTTTTTAATCGTCAATTAAACAATAATTCACCCCGTTAAACCCTACCAGACCATTTCAACTACCAACTATAAATTTTACCCCACAATGGATTATAAATCTAAAACCAAGCTGCCCAGGCCCATTTTCATTAGTGACGAACACATATATGATAAACATGCCATTATCTTTGACACCACTGGTTCAGACCTAAATTCTACCATTCGAGAAGCCCAATCATTGTCTATTGCAAACCAAGACCCTTTTCATTTATGAGACTCCAACCTCGCCAAGTTTTCCCCTAGTTAGTTTACTTCCTAGAATTCATCCTGGTGTTCCAAACAATATTCTCCAAGTAAGAAAGTTATTCTATCATCAAATCTTTCTAAAACCATCTGCAACATAGATGCCATTAACCTACAAAAAATGTTTTGCATCTCAGAGTTTCTTGCAATGTAGACCTTAGATGAGAGAGCCCTTGCATCTTTCTACCAAACCCTGAGACCTTTTGACATAAAACTCTTTTTGCTACAAGGTGATTGATCTCCCTTCATCTCCTCCACCATATGAAAATGCAGTATTCTTTGATATTTCAACGAAATCCATATACTTGATATGTATAGTCCTATGGTATGATAATGCTCAGAAAGTAGATGATGTGATTTTAGGTTTCTTCTAAGACTAACTCCTATGTCGGGAAACAATTTCCCCAGGTATGATCTATGCAACTTCCTAATTTAAATTATCCATGAATAATTAGAGGAGTTCTCAACTATCAGAATGTTCAGATATCCATCATATATGTTTTTGTATCAAAACTTTGATACAAATTTTTGAATTTGAAGATGACAGATGAGACTAGAAGTCCAATTCCAGTGTATAATTGGAGTGACCTAATTCTAATAAGACCAAACAACTCCAACTAAGTTGAGTTTGCTAATAGGGTAATGAATATCACATACACCATTATCCATGGATCTTCACCCCCTATGATGTTTCTTGAGAATAAGAAGTGGCTCCATTTCACTCCTGATACAAGGACATGTGACTGGTTTTTATATGAAGGATACACAGTAATAAGATTTTATGGATTCGAAGAGGAGCCTTACCAGCTCCCAACCTTACTCACACCTAGAGTCTTTGCAATGGAATATGCAAGGCAGAGATTTAGGGTAGTTGAAATGCATTTCAAACACTTAAGGCATCAAAGTGAGAGAAACCTCCTACAATAAATAATGAAAATACACAAAATAAAAGAAATAACAGAACACAGAAAGAATTTTTTTAATCACATGCCACTTCGAGGGGGCAACCTCCTTTGAGAAATATCAATACAAATAACTTATGGATACCTTCATAGGCCTCAACATGTACTTATATACTAAGTCTAATCTAAACAACTATTGCCCCCCATAAATGTGGGATAATACAATATACTCATTGGATGACTTACAAAGCATATGCGTCCAACACAATATACTAACAAAGTAAAGAGAAGGGTTGGAATGGGTTTCTAACATCCCCTGCCTCTTAGAAAAGCTTTGTCCTCAAAGCTTTAGATGTGGAAATTGCTGTTGAATATGAAGGAGCAGTTCCCATGTAGCATCCTCTAGTTGCATGTCGAGCCACTGAATTAATACCTCTGTGATGGATCGAGAATGAAGCTGAGGAGTGTGCCTATTGAGGATGGCCTCCAGCTTAAAAATGATGGATCCTTCATCATCCAGTTCTGGTAAAATAGGTGCTCTGATGTTGGTGCCAATCACTTTCCTAAGACAAGAGAGATGAAATACTGGGTGAACACGAGAAGGAGGAAGTTCCAATTTATAAGCAACAGACCTAATCTTTTGAAGAACCTTATATGGCCCATAGGACTTGGGATCTAGCATATGATGCCCTTTAATTTTTAGGGAGGATTGCTCGTAAGGTTGTAAACAAAGAAAAACCATATCATCGCCTTGAAAAGTGCGCTTAGAACGATGTTGATCGGCTTGTTTCATGCGGTTTCTTGCCATGTAAAGATTTTCCCGCAAGATGTGAAGAATTTGATCTCAATTTCGGAGAACTATGTCAATTTCCTGAACTGGCGAACTATTGGGGGTGTATGGAAGGAGAACTGGTGGTGCTTGACCATAGACTGCTTCATATGGAGTCATTTTAGATGCAGTGTGGTAGGAGGTATTGTACCACCATTCAACGAGAGGGAGCCACTTTTCCCACTTATGTTGTTGTTCAGAGGTGAAGCAACAAAAATAAGTTTCCAAACATTTGTTGATAACTTCAGTCTGACCATCTGTTTGGAATGTGGAAGGAGCATTAGTGAGGCTAAAGGGCATGACCAAAAACTCATAGTGGCCATCATGTGTGCGAAAAGTTGTTTTAGGGATATCATCCTCATGAACTCGAATTTAGTGATACCCAGGACGAAGATACAACTTGGAGAAAAAATGAGCACCATGAAGCTCATCAACAAAATGAATTGGAAACTTATCCTTGATTGTGATGTGATTAAGTGCTTGAAAGAAAATGTAGAGGAGCCATGGCCCATATTGTTTTTGGACAAGAAGAATTGGAGAAGAAAAGGAACTGGTACTAGGGCAAATAATACCTTGCTTTAGTAAGTCTCGAACAAGCATCTCAATATCTGTCTTTTGGTGAACAGGTAGCGATAGGGCCTGATGTTGGGAGGCATGCTTCCAGGAAGGAGAGAAATATGATGGTCCTCTAGTCTTGAAGGTGGAAATCCCATTGGTTCAACAAAGACACATGCATATCGATCCAAAATTTGTTGTAGTTCTAAGGGAGTAGTGGAGAACGCTGATGGTTGCATCTAAATGGAATGGATGTGATGATGACACCATGTGAATTCTTATTAAGGATATTTTCCATGCAATGTGAACTGATGATGCCGAGCGACCCTGGTTGTAAGCCCTTCATTGTGTGTTTTTTCCCATTGACCGAAAATGCATCCAAAGTTCAACAAAATCCCATAAGATGGGTCCAAGTGTGTGTAACCATTGAGCGCCCAAAACCACATCACATCCTCGTAAGGGAAAGGAAAACATGTCGAAGCGCAAGTTCTAATCTCCAATAGAGATACACACATTGCGACACTTTCCCTTGCAAGGTAAGGATCCCCCATTGACAATCATGACTTCAAATCTGGAGCAAGGATGAACAAAATAATCATCTTGTTTGGCGATACGAGGGTCAATGAAGTTATGAGTGCTGCCAGAATCAATGAGTATTGTAAGAGGGAGCTTCTTGATGAAACCCTTGACCCACGTGGTTTGTGGGGTGGTGAATCCAGCTAATGCATGGATAGATATATCTAGGTGGTTGTCCTGAGAAGGAGGGTCAACAGGAGGCTGCTGAATGTCGACCTAATCATCTACTGGATCCTGAGCATCATCACAAATTTCAAGTGTAGGCAAAGAATTCACATCCAAGAGATAGAGCTTTTTCTTAGCACATCTATGTCCCTTGGTGAATTTTTCATTACAATTATAACAAAGCCCATTTTCTCTACGTTCCCGCATCTCAGATTCAGATAAATGCTTGATAGGAGTGGTTCTAGGAGTTGGTGTGATTAGAGGTCTTTGGGAAACCATATTTTTGAAGGGAACAAAAGTGGATTTGGAGAGTTGTTGAGCTATGATCTTGTCCTCCTCCAACTTAGCCAACCCTAGGGCTTCCATCATTGTGTTAATCTAGAACATTTTAACCTCAGATCGGATTGCATCCTTCAAAACACTGATAAAACAACTCTTGTAGAAGGCATTAGAAAATCCTTTTGTGTGATTGGTCAGTTTCTAAAATTTCATTTGATACTCTCTCACAGTTCCAGTTTGGCGAAGTTTACTAAGTTCTCCTATGAAGTCATCAAAACGGTAGGGTCAAATCGTTACAAAAGGAGTTTGGAAAAATCTATCCATTTTGTCTCTTCATGAGCCTTGATTTACCAACAAAACCATTAAAGGGCTTCATGTTCCAAATGAAAAGGATGCAAGAGGGACTTTGTTGACATCAAAAGTGTTATGTAGACTGAAATATTGTTTTTCCCTATATATCCATTCAGTTGGATCATCACCATTGAAGCGATGGAAATCAAGCTTCGACCCACAAAAATTGTTGGAAGAAGAGAACCTAGTGTCTGCAAAAGACTCTGGTCGTTGTCTATTGTTTATGGCTGAATGCTGAAGATGGAGGCCGAGAATTTTTTCATCCAGATCTTGGAGTTTGGTCTTGAGGGAGGCAAGTTCTTCTTCCATTTGTTTGTTTTTGTTTTTTTAGGTGGAATTGAACTATGATGGCTATGGACAAATGCGAGTTGTTATATATCAACTGGAAATATATATGGACCCTATGTATGTTCGAATTCCTAAAGGTTAAGGGGAGTCACTTGGCCACCAATGTTGTCTAACAACTTGTATATTGGGGCAGTACCCCTCACTCCACGGCTCAGGTAAAACTGATAATAGCTTTGCCACAAACGACAACTCTTGGTTTACTTCATGGGTGAGAACTAGTCAATCAGGTAGAGCCATTTCCTTTTTCCCTAGCAAGTCCTCTCAATGGCCAGCTACTTTGGGGTCCCTGTGGTACTCGTCACAATGAGTTTTAGGGCTATGCCCATGTACTTCCCACAGTTAAGCCGATAGGAGTTATTCCCTAATCCAAACTTGCAATTGAAATGAACAATACATATGCAAAGAAGAAGAACTACTACAATAATCACAATGTCGGAAATCCACTACGAACAAAAGAAAAAAGGTCACATTCCCCAATTTTGCAAAAACAATTTTATATTATTGAGAAACATTATGTTAAATTTTATGCTAAGTTGTAATTAATGACCAGTGGGGTCAAGAATATTTATTGTAAATTCAGGATATTTTATTTATAAATAAATAAATGAAGAGACAACAGCTTAGGAGAGCAATTAAAAGAGTGTTTACTGGTCAAATTGGTGGAGGAGACTAGGTGGAGAGCAAACAGACATGTGGCAGCATCCTCAAACCACTTCCAACTGTTGCAGGTGGCAACCTCCCTACATTTGTGGTCATGATTCCCTAAGAAAGTGGAATCAGAGCAGGTGGCTCAGTTAACGAAAACTGACCCAGAAGACCTGGGCATCTTTATAAAAATTCCCATTGAAGAGAGATGAGGCTGCTCATTCTAGAGAAGTGATCATTCAAGGTGAATGAATGTACTTCAGAGAAATTCAATGGAGGGGAATCTAGAAAGTGTTTGAGGGGATAACTGCTGTGAATGATCTAGTTGCAGCTTTTAAGCTGAAGATCATACTGTTGAGAGCAGATTGTTTTACTGAGGTATTGAACTAAGTCAGGTGACAGAGGGTTCTACAGTTGCATTATCCACCCAGTTCTCAGCCAAGAAGACCAGGAACAGGCTCGGGGGTCCTAAGGAAGCGTTGTTTGAGCACTCTCCAAGAGATTGGTACGGAGGAACGGCCTCCTAAAGTTGTTGTCGTCTTGTCCTAAACAAGTTTTATGTTATTTTATTTTACTGTCTGAGTTAAATAAATCTTAGTTTAGCTGCTACATGAATGTTAAAGTTCATATTTTGTGAAAGGTTAGATTAATTATTTTTATTTGATTATTTATAGCAATGAAAATGGTTAGGGAAGTAATGAAATAGAAAGAAATTAAATTTCTAGACTCTGTTTTTCCACACCTGGAAACCAGGTCGTACTCTAGCACAGTTAGAATGCCTTAAGTAAATGAAAGAATTCTTAAGAGAATGAAAATAGTAGATATGATTTTGTATTTGTAGATAGAAGAATAAATTTTATTTCAATGTTTAAAGTACAATGAAAAAGCAGTGTTAAGGTTTGTTGTATTTACTATTTTACTTAATGTAACTAAATGAAAATGAAGGAAAAAGAAATAGTAAATTACATTAGTTTTACAGTAATAGCATACTAATAGGAATAAAAGTTTATAGGAGATAATAACTAAATATATAAACAAGTTATTAACCAAACATTATCTTCTTTTAAATTATTAACTTATCCTAACTATTACTTAATAAAAACCAGCTAGGGTTTTGTTAATAAACCCGTTATTTATGAAAAATTAAACAGAGTTCTAGAGTTAGCTTTCTATTTTCTACAAAACTTCAAATAAATATAAATTACAGAGTATTAAAAAAAAAAAATGTAAATATAAATAATAAACGAAATAAACTGAGAAGTACATATATAGGGGCATTTTATTTATTTAAACAAACATGTTTATAACCTATGAAAGAAAAACCAGAGGGTCGAAACCCCTTCAACTAATTTATCCAATTACAAATTAACCAGTAAGTATAACCAGTTACATTATTAACTGTGTAACAAAATTATCAAGAAGGCTATATTCCATACAATAGACTGACCACAGTCTTTCAGGAAGTAAATAAATTTTATAAACCTTTTAAAAACAGTAAAATAACACATTAATTATAGGTTCACAAAACCACTGCAAAAACGAGACAGAGCTCCAAGATTGACGAAGTCTTTCTTTTAATTAAAAACCAACTGTATTACATTGTCAAGCAGTAAGGCTAAGTCTTAATCAAAAACTATTTTCATATCACGACTCAAGTCCCGATATTACCCAGCGTAAACAACAATGGTTTTTAAGTAAAATCTGAGTAACAACATACTAACATATATAACCAACAAAGAAACTGAGAAACGAGCTTTCAAGCACTGCGTTGTTCCTTCCAACAACCCTCATCGCAAGTAGGGAAAAACCCACATTGAATCAGGGCTTATCGGTTGGGGCCACGAGTCCACTGAAGCTGGAAGTTGTATTCTTTTCCACTAAAGATTGGAGCTGTCATGGGTTCTTGTAAAGAGCACATTACTGAGCGTTAGGACGATGCTCAGCTTCTAAGCTTAAACCCTAACTATATTAATAACTTAACAAAGAGTTGTTCATAACAAAGAACTGAGTTGTCTTTACCTGCAAGTAAGAAGAGAATTCGAGCAACGAAGAAGCTATCACCAGCTTTAGCAAATTACACATAGGAGTATTCAAACCCCTACGCCGACCCTAGAGTGGAGACAATGTCAACAAACTTAAACTTGACAAAGCCATGATGAGCTACAAGATAGACAGAACTGAAACTATGGACAGGCTGTGAGCCAAACTCTTAAACAAATAACCACTCACGTAGTAAGGCTCACAACCACGAATATTCAAGACCTAAGACTGAGTAATGAGACTACACAGTAACAAACATAAGCTACAGAGTAAGCAGAGCAGAGGAACAACCTCTCATGGCTACCAAGAAAACTACACAGAGCAGCCCGTAGGCCAACAAAACCCTCGGAGTCAAATGTCAGGTGAATAGGGTTTCATGTCTTTTAAGTTGCCAATGCATAGACGAGAGCAGACCACGTGCCCTCCAAATATTTCAACCACGCAAGGGTCTTGTCTATAGTCATCTGCATTTTCAATTATCAACATATTATTTCCATGATCAATACAACACTATGAAATCGACTATAGAATGTAAATATATATATTCATTATTGAAACATAAAACTATATCATTGTAATCGATAGTATTGAGGGTTGTGATAATTGTTAATGGTGACTCTATGTCGTTGAACATAGAGTAAGGATGTAAAACCCTTGCCATTGAAACAATCCCAAGGTTGACCATAGTATAAACATTTCTAAATAATGATTTGTATGTTTACTTTGCAAATCGACTTTGAAATAATTACATATTATTTCAAGCACAAACCATATCTTTTGCAATCGATGGTTTAAGATTAGTTATAATTGCTAATAACTAATATATGTAGTTTGACTATAGAGTAAAGGTGTTTAAACCATGTCAAATAAACAATCACGAGGCTCGACCATAGTGTAAACTTTTACAAATAACGTTTTGTATGCTCAACTTGCCAATGACAATAATAATGAATCTTATCATTATTTACAAAGTCAATTTTTTATTGTTTGTGCTTACTTTGTCTTAGCATAGTATAGGAATCTTTGTTTATAATGTTTTACTTGATATAGACCTTAGGCTAGAAGTTCTAGGTAGTAAAATCTACCATAGTAGTTATTATAAACTACAACTTATTATAGTGAGGCAACAATATAATAGTAATTTTACTATTGTGTAAACCATGCACAAGGTTTATAAATTATAGGAATAACATTGATAATGTATTTACCTTTGATTTTCGACCTATAAAAGTGGTGGTAGGTAGTATTCCATCTTAAGATGATGTATCTAGTTACAAGAACCAAATTTATAATATGTGATGGAAATTTACAGGTAGTAAGATTTCCACAAGATGCAAGTAACAATTATATTTGGTACATTATAAAATAATGTGGTATTGTATATTGTTACAATAATACATGCATCAAGGCAATAATTTAAGTACTGAAGTTTATAACTTAATGTTTAGCATATGTACATACAAACAACAGGTTAATAAATTCCATGGCTAGTAAGAAAGAGACAAAATAGAAACATGTACTTTATTGGAAATCCTTACCTTTGAGATTGATAGGAGTACTTTCATGAATAAATGACAGTACATTTAAACATAACATTAGCGGTATGAGCATGTTAAAATAGAAGTAATTGTATGATGAAGAACTTGAGCTCTAAGCTCACAGTAAGTATCTTTTTGTTTAGCCAAGTATGCTAAAGATAACAATCTTTATGACTAAACATTGAATACTGTCTTAGAAACAAAAACTATAGAAGACAATTACTTTACCTCATCAGAGTTTTGCTTTTTAATAATCGGTTTATTTACTAGCATATTAACATGCAACCGAAATACTTCTTGCTACCTTACGAATTAAACTCCTATTGGATCGTCTGTTACCTGTTGAACCTGTAAGAACCAGCAGTTCATCTGCGTTAGCATAATGCTAAGTAAGCCTCGAGTTTTCAAAGATAGATTTTCACCTACTTGCCAAAAAAGTAGCTATTAGTAAAGCTAAAAGCAATATGGATACAAGTCATTCTTGCATGACTTATGAAAAAGAAAGTTGTATTAGTTTTTGTATTTTGAAACTAATTAATACTAATTATGAAACTATTTCATTTTCCGCTAACCGCTAGCAGTTAGTGAACTATGTATTCGGACATTTTATGTTATCTTTAAAAAAATTGAATTTTTATGAAATTTTGGGGTTGTGAAAGCCAACTTCTGTTATGAACAGAATCGGAAAAAGGAGAGTATGGCCAACTGGAAGGCCAAAAAGAATAATAATTATGATCAAAACAAGAAGAGTTTGTGCCCAATCGGAATTCTAAAAATAATAAGGCCATAAATTTTTCTAATAAGAATTTCCAGGGGAATAAGAATAATTCACAATCAGCACAATCAAAAGAGGAAAGAGTCTGCTAATAATCACAATAATTACACAAAGAACTTTGAACGAAAAGAACCCATAAAGTGTTGGGAGTGCAATGGCCGCCCCACATTATGCCTCAGTCTGTCCTAATCGGAAAAAGACTATCAATAATATCCATACAATACAGGAGGAGATGACTATTGGAGATTTAGCGAGGACTATGCCCAAGATCAATGCAGCCCTGGAGAATCGGCAAGCAGACTATCAAACTTCCATGGTGGAAGTAGAAGGTAAGATAAACCAAACACCCATAGCTATTTTAATTGATCCATGAGCTAGTTTAAGTTATATTTCACCTAATTTGGTAGAAAAATGTAAACTGCCCGTTGAAAAGTTTATAAGTTCTTGGTTAGTTCAATTAGCTACTGGTGCAAAGAGGAAGGTAACTAGTTTTGTAAAGAATTGTGCAGTAGTTATGGATCAATTTGAAACTTTTGTAAAGCTTAATGTACTACCTCTGGGTTCTTACAACATACTAATCGGTATGGATTGGTTAGAGCAGCATAGGGTGATTTTGAATTGCTATGACAAAACCTTTACTTGTATAAATAAAGATGGAAAACCAATAAGTGTAAAGGGAATCCCTAGAAAAAAAACCGTAAGGAAGATTTCTGCTCTGTAGCTTAAGAGAGCTGTTAGGAAAGGTTGTAAGGCTTATGTAGTAACAATAACTAATGAGAAAAATCTAAATAATATAGATAAATTAAAATTGAAGGATATACCAGTTTTAAAAGAGTATGCAGATGTATTTCTGGAAGAAATTCCAGGACTGCCTCTGAAAAGGGAACTAGATTTTACCATTGAGCTGATACTGGGTGCAGTACCCAGCTCAAAGGCCCCTTATCAGATGAACATACTTGAACTTAATGAACTTAAGTCACAATTAAAAAGAACTTATTGACAAGAAATATATTCGACCCAGTGTGTCTCCCTAGGGGGCACCTATCATCTTCGTTAAGAAAAAGGACGGAACTCTACGACTTTGCATAGATTACCGTCAGTTAAATAAGATGACTATTAAAAATAGATACCCATTACCTCGCATAGATGATCTATTTGATCAACTACGTGGAGCCACGGTGTTTCCAAAAATTGATTTACGATCTGGATATCACCAAGTTAGGATTAAAGATGAAGACATCTTTAAAACAACTTTTAGGACTCGATATGGCCATTATGAGTTTGTCGTCATGCCATTCAGGCTTACTAATGCTCTACCTGTATTTATGTGTCTAATGAATAATGTAATGCATAAATATCTGGATAAGTTTGTGGTCGTGTTTATCGACGACATATTAATCTATTCGAAATCTGAAGAAGAGCATAAAAAAAATTTAAATTTTTTTTGCGAGAGTTGCGAGATCATCAACTCTTTGAAACGTTTAGTAAATGCGACTTCTTTAAAGATAAAATCCAGTACTTAGGTCATGTGGTAACTAATGAAGGAATTTCGATGGATCCCGGAAAGGTAAAGGCGATTGAAGATTGGCCAGTTCCTAAAGATGTAACTGATGTTCGATCCTTCATGGGAGTTACCGGTTATTACCGGAGGTTCATTGAAGGGTTTTCGAAAATCGCAAATCCGATAACCTCTTTGCAGAAGAAGGGAAAGAAATTTGATTGGAATCAGAAGTGCGAGGATAGTTTTAGAAAGTTAAAAACCTTATTAACCAGCGCACCTATTTTAAGAATAGTTGATCCAAATAAAGATTTTATAGTGTGTACTGACGCCTGCAATGATGGTTTAGGTGGACTATTGACTCAAGAAGGGCATGTTATCGCTTATGAGTCTAGGAAATTAAAAATTCATTAAAAGAATTATGCAACTTATGACTTGGAATTAGATGCTGTCATACATGCTCTAAAGATGTGGCATCATCATTTAATTGGAAGAAAATTTATTCTAATGACAGATAATAAAGGACTAAAATATCTGTTAGATCAACCTAATCTGAATGTTAGACAAGCTAGATGGCTAGCTTTTCTAAGTGAGTATGATTTCGAAATTCAGCACATTAAAGGGAAAGAAAATAAAGTTGTTGATGCATTAAGTAGAAATGCAAAGCTGAACTTTACAGTAGTTATTAGCACTTATACAACAGATATGGAAGAACAACTTAAAGCAGGGTTAGAACAAGATGAAATTTACCAAAAATTACAAGCTAAAGCAAAAGAAAATCCAACAAAATGTTTAGGTAAAGGGTACAACTTGAATGAAAAAGGATTTTTACTATATAAAGACAGAATGTATGTACCTAATGTACCTAAAGTTAAGTTATTATTTTTAGATGAAATCCATAAAACTCCTTACTCAGGCCATCCAGGTTATAAGAAGACTATAACTATGTTAAGAAAATAATATTTTTGGCCAAACATGAAGACTGAACTGACAGAATATATAGCTAGATGTTTTGAATGTCAGCAAGTAAAAACTGAACATCAACATCCAGCTAGATTACTTCAGCCGTTGCCCATTCCTAGCTGGAAACGGGAGATAATTAGTCTTGATTTTGTTACTGGACTGCCTAAAAATCAGAATTTAAATGATTATATAATGGTAGTAGATGAAAAATTGAGTAAAGCAGCCCATTTTATACCTGTAAAAACTACTTATAAAGCTGTAAACATAGCTAATATCTTTTTAAAGCAAAGTTTTCGACTGCATGGGATACCGAAAGTTATAATCTCAAATCGAGACCCTAAATTCACAAGTAACTTTTGGAAATCTCTGTTTAAAGGATTAAATACTACACTAAATTTTAGTACCTTGTTCCATCCTCAAACTGTTGGACAAACTGAAAGAGTAAATCAAGTACTGGAAGATTTACTAAGAATGTATGTAAAGGATTAGCCTGGTAAATGGGAAGATTATTTACATCTGGTAGAATTTGCTTATAATAATAATTATCAGGCTTCAGCCAGATTTAGTCCTTTCGAAATTTTGTATGGAAGGAAATGTAACACTCCTATCTCTTGGAGTAATCCGGTGGATAGGTTAGTATTAGGTCCTGAACTATTGAAAGAAATGGAAGAAATTGTAAAGCAGGCACAAGGTAATTTGAAAATTGCACAAGATCGACAGAAAAGTCAAGCAGACCTTAAAAGAACTCCAAAAGAGTTTCAGGTAGGTGAACATGTGTTCATCAAGGTGAGACCCAAAAATAGCTCTCTGAGGTTGGGTAGTTGTGCAAAACTAGCACCTCGTTACTGTGGTCCTTTTGAAATACTGTCCAGGATTGGACAGGTAGCCTATCAGTTAGCCTTACCACCAAATTTAAGAGTTCATAATGTTTTTCACATTTCTGTATTAAAGAAATATGTTCATGATGCTACTCATGTTGTTAACTGGAATGATGTACAGGTGGAACCCGAAGGAGATTTTCTGGTGGAACTGGACTGTATCCTCGAGCGGAGCGAGATCACACTTCGGAACAACCATAGGGGCGTCACCTAGGGACCAATATGATATCACGTCCATTCATATTGGGGTGGTTAAAAATTAAAAATTAAAATTCAATATATTGGTGGTATATTAGGGGTAGAAAGGTTTTTTTTAATTATATTAATATCCAATATGTTTGGGGTTATTTTATTCCAAATTTTTGCGTGCGCCCTTCACCACCAGTACTCCACCATAAGCCTGCGTGCACCCTGCGTATGCTGCATAGGGTTTTCGTGTGGTTTTCTCCATTGTTTTTTTTGGTTTTCTCCATCTTGTTTTCTGGATAACGAGGGCGTTTTTTCGTGGTTTTTTCAAATCATAGCAGTGTTGGTCCTTGGGTTTTCTCCATCGTGTTTTCTAGCTGGATAACGAGGGCATTTTTTCAAATTGTAGCAGTGTTGGTCCTTGGGTTTTCTCCATCGTGTTTTCTGGAAAACGAGGGCATTTTTTTTGGTGCGTAGCAGTGTTGGTCCTTGGGTTTTCACCATCGTGTTTTCTGGAAAACGAGGGCATTTTTTCTAGTGCGTAGCAGTGTTGGTCCTTGGGTTTTCACCATCGTGTTTTCTAGATAATGAGGGTGTTTTTTCACCATTTTCTGGTCGTGGGTTTGTGGTGGGTTTCTCTGGTGCATAGCAATGTTGGAGGAGGCACGTTGGAGAGCCACTACATAGCATTCTTGGAGGTAAGGTATACTATGTTTAATCCTCTGATGGATCGAAAGAAACTTTGATCCTAAACATTTGTATTAATCCCATGGCCCTGTTTTGGTATTCTGACATCAATGTAATGATAATAGGAGTTTCACAACAAGGTTAATAATTTTAGACAAATTACATTGTTAATAGATTGTCTAATTGATGAAATTGCTGAAACAGTGTTCAGACAAACAATGAAACCTACCAGTTCTTGCATCATGGCCTGAGAAAGCAATAGGCTCCAAACCACCATCAACTTCAGCAAGTGCAACCTGTAATGCAACCTGAATTGGGTGCAATCCCAAAGTGCTGATAATCCATTCCTCTGTAGTCTAGAACACTAGCGGCAAGGCCACAATGTAGGGAACATCAAGTTTGGACAAAGATTGCACGAGGATGGTCCTATCTAGTAGGTCCACCCACGAGTGCAAACCCAGTCAAGGAAACCACAACATCTACAAGAGACTTTTTTTTGTAAGTGGGTCATATAAGAAACACTCCATAGGGGTAGAAAAATCTAATCCACCTGAAAAGATTGGCACAACTTTTGCACCTCTGGCTTCTAATTCCATCACAACAGCCACATAATGACCATCATCACCAGTAATAATGTGGATTCTTTGCAAGGAAATACCAATGACTGGTGCATTTGGGTTTTTAAGTTTCTCATTTGCATCCTTTCTAGTTTCATACCAATTCAAATACTCTTTAACATCGTCATACATGCAAGGAGCCAGAGGGTGCCATATTCCTATGTCCAAATAGACGACTGGATCAACAAACTCGAAATTTTGTCTTCTTAAGAGGAGGCACATATGATCCAGCAATCATTTTAAAGAAGTTCTTAATATTATCTAGCGATCCACCCAACCAAAACTGCAAACTCATGATATAGGCTCTAACATCCTGAGCCTTGTCACTTGGAAAATACTTGAGGACTTTGGGTAGGGTTCTAACAAGTTTAATCATGCTTTCCTCGAAGCCTTCTAACTTCTTCTTTCTTTTAAACATTTGAAAGAAAAGGGATTTTGGACTAGCCCAACTGAGACATACTAAAAGATCCCAATTTATTTAGTCTCATTACCTCTGGCATTGAAGGGAAAACCAAGACAGCATCCAATCTTTCCCTCTCGGTCTCCACTCCATCCTTTACCTTTGAGCGAGTTCCTCAACAAATATGAGAGATCCAATGAATATATTGGCATCAAATAGATTTTATGTGTACGTACCCATGAACCCTGAGTTAAGAATGGAGAGAATTTTCCCAAACATGTGTTCTATTGTATTTCAAATTTCAATATGCAATATATCTCTATGAAACTAATACATGATATGATCTCACATGTAAATGAGCTTTTGACTAACCAAGGACCTCAAAGCCTAGGTGACTTGAGTAGGCTCCTCCACTGTCAACATCATATTTTTTTGTTGACGCGAAAACTTGTAATCCTAGATTTACATTCTACATTACAAAAAGTAGAGAAATGATCCTTACATGTCAATACTAAGTATTTCTAGATAGTACACTGAAACACAAAGACTGCAAAGAAGACACCAGCCTGGGATCCTTTGGAAGCCATGCTAAAGCACATAAGATGAATGCATTGCACATAAATTTTAAGTATACATGTAAGATCAATGTTGTGTTGATTTGGTTGCAGTACATAAGCCCTATTTAACCCCCTTCATCACTTGGTCAAGCTCATTAATTTTTGCCAGTAACGTCATCTTGTCTTCGTGGAGTTGCATCATGCACATTTCTTGCTCGTCTTCAACACTTTATAGTTCATCCAATGATGAACATATTTTTTCAGTGTCCCCGTCTTCTGCCAAGGATTTAACTTTTTCTATAATCTCACGGACCTGAAAAGCACATCAATATCCTGTTAAAATTTTTATACTATGTACAGTATTCAGTGACTTATATTGGCAAAAGCTGGTAGATTGAAGTATGAAAAAATGTGAAACTGACAGCTATTTTGGCAGGATTGGTTTAGTGAGTCTCAATATCTTTATATTGAGAAAGATGCAAAGAAAGCTGACTTTAACCAAGTCTTTTACCTTTCCAGATATCCTTATCACTTTTGGCATGCTGGAACTCTACTGTGACAAACTTGATTTCTTTGACATTTTTGGCACTCTTCTAGTTACTTGAACATGCATTTCTCCCTTTGTAACTCCTTCTAAAGGAATCCATTTGTCAACTATTTCATTTGGAGGTAGCCTTTCATACTCTACAACACAATTACCAATGTTGTATGTTGGCAATACAACATTATGATCCTTTACATGAAGCACCAAACAGCTACCAGTGTCATGGAACTCCAAGGTTTGATTCCATTGAGGATTGAGCGTCTTATAAACAACCTGCATGGAGTTGAGGAATAACTGTGTCAACTATGCTAGCATTTATGGTGTGCAAACAAAATGGACTCTTTTATTCTTAGTTAGAATATTCATTTTCCTACTGCCTATAACTTATGTGATTTTGCCTCTTTTTGACATTTTGGTCATCAGTACTAACTTTCGTTTTTGTACCTTCTAAAACTTCTTGATGTGACATAATTTACTTCTATAAAACTCATTTCAAACTTCAGCATCACCAAATTGACATGATAAAATAAAGCAGGCCAGGCATCACTTTTATAATTTATACCAAACTCTAAAATCTAGATAGTGTATGCTTAAAATCTAGATAGTGTATGCTTCGGAATGATGAAACTCACCATTGGCCATAAAAGGATTACACTAACAATGTTTGAAAGACACTAGTTACATTTAACAATACCTAACCAATGACAATTCAACAAAATTGGATGAGTTTCTATTTAAGTACTTCATTACTCATTTGTTGGTTTCCCTACAGAGTGGGGATGTTGGTATCAAACTAAGGTCAACGAAGGCACAAAACACAACTCCAACTAGACAAAGTCACAATGGTTTCACTTCGATAGAGGACAAAGGCCAAAAGAGGGAAGGAGGCTATATGCATAGTGAGAGTGAAGAGTTGGGAAGACATTATACTTGATGTTTACTTAAGAAATGACTACCTGAAAAATTCTAACAAGAGAGCTGCTTTTTATTATTCTAATATTGCATGAAATGGAAATTCATTTGATGGACACATTGCCCTAACATTAGAGAGTAGTTGAATGTTTAAAGTGTAGTCTTTATCCTTTTGTCCCATTCGTGACTAATCCCAAATTACACAATATTGTATTATTTGTCTCATGTGAAGTCATGTCAACATCCATGTCACATGTTAATCACAAATAGGAATTGTACAATTTCCTCATGGTACCACCATATTAACTTTGCAAATAGGACATTTCCATGAAGCAAAACCTCCCTTTACAAAAGCAGCTAAATAAATATAGTCCTGTGTATGCCAAACTTGCAGGGGATTTATGCATTTGGGGTGCAACTGACCCTAAGAAAATGGTATGTTGATGTGTATGAGCACTATAACATTGGTATGATAGTATCACTAGTATCAATGCATCATGCTAGCACTATAGCCAAGACAGTAAACCCTGTAAGTTGATGCTATACAGGCATGCATAAGTCCCTGCAGCTTGGAGGGCATCGGGGACTATATCTATCCTTGCCTCTTTACAAAATATGGGCCAAATACAGGCCTTGTCTCGCATATTTATTTCTTTTGTTTTCCTTTAATAACCTTAACATACACACCAAGGCACAAGGTTGGGTTAGACACATTGACTCTCGTAAACATTTGGAAAGACTCCAATGTGAACTATTCAGGGACTCATACATATCTGGAATAACCTTGAGAGTTATCCTTTTTTTCCTCACAGGGGTAGATAGGATAGAATATTACTAAAGCTTGCAGTTATATGATGTAGCCTCTTCTAGTTCACATTGGAGTCTCTCCAAATGTTCACATTCGTCCCCTTCTTCTATTTAAGCAAGAGCTCATTCCTCATTTCAGATGGATGGTGTGGAACCTCCACTTGAGCTTTGATTGTATTGTACAATATTTTGTTGGAAATAAAAGGCTTTGGAGGTCACAAGTGGTGTAGCTCTTTCATGCGTGGATGATATTTGTTAAGTGCTTATGAGGTAATCTATATTGTGTTTTTTCTTGCAATATTGTTCATTGAGTTTGGCCTTTAAAAGGGGGATATCTCCCAATAGGGTAAGATTAGAAAGCTAGCTTGCTTATATTCTTATTGTTCATTTGCTTTAGATCTCTTAGAAGTGCATGTTTATTTCAGCTAAGGTTCATGCTTTCTAAGTTTCTATTGTAGGTGGCACCAAGTTATTTAACCTTTTTTCTTTGCAAGGATTCCTAATTTACATGTTATCTTTCTTAGAGAAGGGGTTGAGCGAGTAAGCATCCTTCTCATCTTTAAGATCTACAGAAGAACGTAGTCCCTTTGTGCTCCACCATACAAGACTCAATTGCCCAAACTTTCCAATGGACCAAGCTTCTTCTTCTCCCTCCTTTACTTAAAACACGTTTAAGCGGCGCTATTCAATGGAATGATAACCCACTTTCAATGCCTTTTAAATGGTGGATGGAGGATATTCCAATCAGATATTATAGAAGTTTATTCATTTTAGTGAGTTGGGTGCTATTAAAGTATAGGAATTAAATCATATTTCAAAATTCCACACTCTCACCCTATCTGCTACTCATTATTCCCTTTCCACAATGGGTGTAGGACATGGAACCAACAACTCAAACAAACTTCAAGTCCTGGCCCTACTTCTTAGATTGGCAGTGGATTGTGATTTAGACAAATTATAGGTTTTGGGATATTCCAAACTTATTATCGATTGTATGTGTGGCACTGTACCTTTCCTAAATCTGGGGCTACAACCTTTGATGGATCAGGTACACTCCTGGAGAGATTGTCTAGATTATGACTCTTTCAAGCACATAAATAGTGAACTCAATACACTGGCAGATATTCAATCCAAAGATAGAGTTGATGTACAGTTAGGGATGTTGAAACTACAGAAGATCAAAGATGGTGTGCATACTAATAACCCACCTTGACCTTTTTTGTGACCTTATTTTCCTTTTCTTAGTGCAGATGGCACATTTCATATTATGACTGTAATTTCATAATGCAGATGTTGAATATGAAATAAGCAGATTAGTTTATTTTAGTGAAAGGGCTCAGGGCCATTATGACAAAACAAATTTTTTGAACCTTATGTCTCTTTTCAAGTGTTTACAACATTTGTATGCAGAATTTAATATCTCAATTTCTATCCCAGAAATAATGTATTACATTTTTTCTTTTTCTTTTGAAAAAATAGAAAAAGAAAGAACACACTTCTATATTTAAATACAACTCGAGTGTCCAGATAGCCCCCAGGGTTGTAGACCAAGTGGCGATAGAGTGTACTCTTAAGGTACTCCTTGCGACATCACGGGTTCAAATGTCGGCTAGCCTGTTACCCATGCTGGGGGGTTGTGTAAGACTTAATTGCACTTAGGGGTATGGTGGTAGCAGACATGAATTGACCCCGTGACACACGAGCACACGCCCACCCCAGTTGTTGATTCCCTAGTAAAAAAAAATACAACTCAAGCAGTTTTGGAAAAAGTTTGCAGGATCAGAACAGTTTCACTACAAGTAGGTAGGTTAGGAAATGGGTGTGATTAAATAGGAAACAAGAGGAATGGCATCCATGCAGTGGGTGGTCTTCCCTCTTTGAGAGAATTGAATGACAATGCAACTAATTTTGTAATTCGACACCATATGTACCACATTTTAAATGTCATATGTGCAACACCCAATTGAAATGTACTTAAATCTCTTTTTACACATTATGCTCTTAAAGACCGTTCATAATTAAATCACCAAAAACCAAGGAATTTGAGGCTAAATAAGATGTCAACTATGGTAGCACTCACTGACCTTTGTTCTTTTTTTCAAATTTCCATATTGTACCCTGACATATGTATCACTGGTTCCTCGCCAATCTACTGCAATCAGGTCCCTTGCTTCTACAATAACAAGCACAATCCAGCCACTCCCTATTTCTGTAAGAGAATTCTGCATGGCATCACAACAGAATTAGATAAATAAAATAATTCTGCCAAGGCATTACAGGAAGAATCAGGTCAAATAAAACAATTATGCATGGAAAATAAATATAAAACAAACGAAACAAAATCTTATATTGCTTGCTTGGTAATTCATAAATCAAATGACAACTAAAAAGACATATCAAATAGTGTACCCAATTAGAAAACATATGATAATTATGTTTCAAACTTTCAAGATCATCAGACAAGAAACAGAAGCATGGAAGGATACATGTTAGGTCACTTGAATGATAAGCTTTAAGTATACAAAGAGTGATCAAGGTAACAAATGAAAAAAATATAACAAATTTTGATTATAACATTACATATAAACCAAAATGAACTCACCTTAGTGTCTTGCTCTTGCTTTTTCTTCTCAATTTTGAGTCTTACTTCACCTGTTGTAACTTTTTCATGGGGGATCCAAACATCCTTGGTTTCTCCTTATTCCGGTCCTTCCAAATTCACACGGGCGCTTCCCATACTCTCATCCCCAAGAAAGTCTACATTGTAGCATTTTAATTTCAAATACTGATCACCTTCAATGTCGTTAAACTCAAATTTTCATCCCATATGGGGCTGATACCTCGTGAAATTGATCTTGTTCTATGATTATATTAAAAAATAATAATGCTAACCAACTGCAAAGTATAGCTACAAGAAACACATTAGATATCCACCAACATGTAGATCAGTCTAATTCTAGAAAACAAAAAATATCAAACTCAGAAATTGGGGAACCCGACCTTCCCATACTGAAGCTTAACGTAAGGATCACTCTTTTGAGATCTATCTTTTCCAGCAAGGTTGTTGCCTTCCACTACGGTTATTTTAAGCTTTTTGCTAGTTGGTGAATGAAAAGTTGAAGATCCAAGTAAAGAGTGCTGAGAATTTGATGTGTTACGACTGTGAAGGCTTCTGGAACCATCAGTATACTGCCATTCTCTAAGCACTAGCTTTACACTAATCTATAACAACCAAAAACACATCAAAATTAGGTTTGACTATATGTTTGCAGTTCTAAATAGTTGATAAAAAAATTACATTTTCTTTTGCTAGAAAAAAAAATTAAATTACTTTTGGCTTGGCTGGATCCAAATATACATATAAATAGAGGGTAACTGACAGATCTTTCCTCCCATTATGTCAGGCTATACTGAAGGCATTCTGACAGGATACACCAGCTTGGATTGAATATGGAATGCCATAAACAAAAATGTGATCAAAACAAAACTTAAATCTAACTGCCTTTTAAACAGAACAGACTTAGAATTATGATAAGCTCTGTTTTTAACTATTGCCATCTGCTCGTGGAGAAATGATTTCATTGACATGCGTTGGAAAATAGGAATGTAACCAGTTTTTTTACATGACAAGAAACCTCCCATAACCAACGATTATGTGGCTGGTGCTACAGGACCCAAGTTCTAGATCTCTTCATACAGAGGAAAATTAGCATAGTTCAAAACCCTCCAAACCTCCACCCTGCACTGGGAGGAATCAAAGCCTTTTCCTTGTTTATCTAAAAGCTCAGTGCCACCTAATAATACCTCGCAAGCTATCGAATTATTAAATTTGTTATTAGCCATCCTGCTTTATTACAATGAATCTCAAAGAAGGACCACCAAAACCGTTGGGAAATTAACAGGGTTGGATGTCTTAAAAATATTGAGTGAACCTTGTATATGGGTTTGACAGGAAATCATCTCCATTACATATTGGGGAAAAATACAAACTCCACATATCCCAAAGGGACTTCAGAGTTCATGCAAGACGGCTAAGAGAGTGTTGTCTACCCTCGTCTCTATGAAAACCAGAACCAACATTAAAAAATTAGGAGAGTGGGAAAATGAACAATGAACATTTTATCTGTTTCAAAAATCCATTGATAATGACAAATTATAAAACCCAGATTCACAAAATTGTCTTAGTGGGAAGTTCTACAGGAATACCCAAATGCAGGAGTTGCTTAAAGATTTCTTCCATGGAGAAAAGGAGTACTGTAAGGCCATCCAATCTAATGAGGCAAACCTCATACTTTGAGAAGTCACTCACCTTAGTCCAGAAGTATTCTAACAACATCTAACCATACCTTCATATTCTATTAGATATAATCCTTAGAAGTTGAGATAAGATAGAATTTATGAGACAATCATGTCATGTATACAAAATTCATGAGCTTTGGCACTAATTGTGGATAAGCTGAAAGATTAGATCAAATGCAATATCTAAAAGACTAACTTTTTATAAATACTCGTAACACAAACTGAAGAAGATAGAAATTTCCATAGGTCAATTACAAGGAAGCAAGTGTTAGAATTACAAAACTTTATGAGTAAATGTGAGCAATTGAGGAATGAAATGTATGTGTGAGATCTTCCATTTGGAATACCATCTAGATTAGTTTACTATCTTTGTCATCAACACCTTGGCATGTTCCATGTTTTGGCTTTGAATGTAATGGAACAGGCTGCAAATGCAAATTAACATTCCCTACGTTATTTTTTTGAAAAATGCATCCTATATTCTCAGAAAAAATATTTACAAAAAGAAATGCAGAAAATGACTAAAGAAGAAATAACTTGTAAGAAACTATGTAGCATATAAATTGCACTCTTGACATATTTGTGAGCCAACATGCCATTCTTCTACCTTTACAAGCTGTGGGAGAGAGCTGTCAATCATGGAGACTATAGTTTGACTCTAGAAATGATATCCCTTTTTTAAGAATACTTGATTTAAATAAATTTGTGATATAAGATGATAAAAAGGCAAAATAAAGTATGAAAATTTTGTTCTAGTGAAGTAAAGAAGAGCACCTCTGCTGAATCTGTGCCCTCAAAGGGGACAACCATCAAAACTTTCTTTCCACAATGCTCAGCATGTGCAGCCAACACACTTGAATTCCTTCCTATTGCCCAAAATGTAGTGGAGTCACCATCTACATATTTCATCTGTATATAAAAGAGACGTCAAAGTGTATTTGGTAAATTGTTTGAAATCTCAATCATCAATCAAGCACAAGTTGAGACCGCTCCTTAGCATGGATTTCAACAAAAGAGAACTAGGAAAAAATAATTATGCAAAAATCAATTTAAACGAGTAATTTCAATGTTGCACACTTTCTGAGTAAGCATATCTCAAGGATTGTGGGCTTTACTTCAAATAAAAAGCTAACCTTGATTTCATAGCTGGCCAAATAATCATATTTGACATTGCTTGAACCTTGTTCGTAAAGATGTAGTTTTAGGATGCCTGCGTTTTCATGTAAAAGAAGATTGCAAACTATTTTGGAAGAGTTTCTAGTGAAAACTAATCATATTTTCCTGCCTTCTTTTTCTTTTCTTTGGCCTTAATTTTACTTTACAATGTCTTCACATTTGCAATGCATTAATTAGAGCTTTCTCAATCTCCTTTTGTGATTTACACTCAGAAGTTTGGTTCTTCACTGGTTTTTGTTTTTCTTGACAGCTATTGTAAACACAACCTAAGGGCTTCATCATTTCTTCTCATTGTCCACCTAGTAGAAATCTTGTTGCAATACATACACAAAGAAAACAAACAATCGATGTTTTTCTTTTACACACAATCACTTAGTTCTGGGTAGATATTGGTTCGACTCATGTTTAGAAATTTACAATCATGGACATGATCATGTTACTCAACTTATTTTGGAGGAAGCTCAAGCAATGACTCAGTGTGTCTTAACAAATCTCATTGGCTTATACTCGAACTGTCTTACACAATTCTAAGGGAGCTCATATGTGGCATCATTTCTTGCATAATAATTTAGAATTCTTCACAGATGGAGCTCTATTTATGACTCTTTCACCTTTCCTTTCCTCATACACATTTCTTTAAGACAAATTCAATCTCATATCAATTAGGAGTAGCTATAGCAAACATTTCACCCTCAAACAACTCTTGAACATCCTTCACAGTGGTCACAGATGATCCAATGACAGAGGGAACTCTTTTGGAGTTTCTTACTCTGTTGCAGTGGCCTTTGAACTTCAAAATCTCAACATATACATAATTTCCCCATGATTCTTTACAGATTGCAACATAATTCCTCAGAAAAATGACTCAATATTTTAGTGAATTTTGTCCACAAGCTTCCAGAAAATGTGCCTTGCTTCACAGTAGGCCCGAAAATCATCAAATTCCCATGAAAAAATTTAATGTATCTGTTATGTGATCTGTGTGATGATAAATATATTTGCAGACAGTAGAATTCTCATTTTTCCAGCAAGTGATTAATTTGTAGATTCTCCATACATCCATACAAGGGACGACATTTACACTATGGGCATACATCCATAGTCATAGATGGGTCACGGAGAGCACATTCGACGGCTGTAGATGCAAATGGAGGCCTGAGGGCACACTCAATGGCTGTAGATGCAAATGAAGGCCCGAGGGCACATTCCATAGCATCTCCATTGACATCGATTTAAAAACACATTGAAAATTAATTATTAAAAGGTGGTTGGGTTGATTGGCGAACTGGATGGCCAAACTTCACTTAATTTAAGCCACCCCTCTCCAAAGTCACTAAATTTCAATGGATGAAATATGGAAAACTTGGTGACTTAGCCCCAATGCATCCAAACCTCCCCTGTAATTTTTTCTCAGAATTCAGCTACTTTTCACTTGAGTAATATTTTCCCCAACTTTGAATTTTAAAAAATTTACACTAGTTGTTTGCTATTACAATATTTAGTTCTAACTTATTTAAGTGTCGATGTCGTCCTAATCTATGTTCGCTACAGTTACAAAATATCTATATAAACCTATCATATTCCCGAATTCAATTACTTATCACCGTGGGTAACAATTTCCCCAACTTGTAATTTTCAAAAATTTACACTAGTTTTCTATTACAATATTTAATACTCACTTATTTAAGTGTCATTGTCATCCTAATCTATGTTCACTACAGTTACAAAGTAGCTATCTAATACTATCTTATTTTCATGCAACCGCTTATCCACAATTTGCCAAGTGCGCCCATGCAATTTATTTTCACTTGACAAATGTTGCTAACTTGCTCCTACATCATTCTCTCTTAGTTGAATGAATTTGAATGCTCTCGTCAAGGACCCCTAAAAACTTTGTCTCTTCCATTTTTCCCTCCATCAATTGAAACCATTTTGCACAACATATCACATGCCCAATCACAACTTTGTTTTATCATCAATTACTTGTAACACACTACCACATGAAAACAGAATCATCTTTGCTGTCTTGGTGGTGTTCTTCACAAATGTCTTCAGACATCCATTGACACTCATCTCAAAACTGCTTACTTCCAATCACGATTCACCACTTCACTGATTTCACATCCCCCTAATGCACTCTGTCTACTCTAAGTAAATTCTATTATTCCAATGTAAACCTCCATACTGAACTCTATTTCCATACTCATACAACTCATCCAAGTCCTCTTCCAAGAATCATTACAATTGACAGAAAATGACTAAATTTTGACCAATTAAAATAAATACTCACCTTTGCTACATTTTCAGAAAAAAGCCCAATCGGTGATAGCCGTCGCCTTTTTTGCATCCATATTCTGAGCTAATACATCAACAATTCTGTGCTGCTCCAGTATATTCATAGATTGATTGGCCATTTTAGAATTACAATTCTCCTCTGTATCTTGTTTGCAATCAGCCACATTTAATTCATCAGCTTATGATTCCAATTCATCTTGGAAGAAAAAAGAGGAGGCATGGAAAAAAGAGGAGATGCCAGATGAAGTTACAATAAGGCAGAGGAAAGTTATCATGAAGACCTTTTCATGGAAAATAATTATGGCTGCTCACAGTTCATTGATTTATTGTTGAGCCAGGGGTTAGAAATTGTCCTCAGTCAGTTAGTGTGGATCAAGTCCAGAAACAGATAGTTGATCTTTTTGATGACTCGCGCTTATTTTCAAATACCATTGTTCATGACAAAACCTTTATATAACTTGTATTTCTATTGAGGTGGTTGGCAATGATAGTTTTAAGCCAGCTATGCTGGTAGGCAAGGCTTGCCAATGATCAATGTCTTTACTGAGTCTAAGAGACCTGAGTATTAAGTAACATTCCATGACTTTTTGGATCTTCACTTGAAGACCTAGTATGCAATTTGGATCCAAATCTTTTTTTCACTAAGTTTGTAGTTTAAGCCGGGTGTGGCTTATGAGCTGCTAAATCTAGTTGATTGCAACATATCTTCAGAATTTTCAAATAGCACCGATAGCATAGCAGGTGATTTTCTATGACTATCTTCATGTTGTATAGAAGGTGCCCAAGACTAAACATTTGGGTGGGGTACATTACTAAAATGATTACTACAATTATCTATAACCCATTGGAATTGAGCCACATGATATCATTCATCATCCGAACAATTTGCTTTGGAGATTTTTTATGATTTCTATGGTTTAATTTGTGTTTTTGCAGTCTTTTCTATGGAATCATGGAACATCTACTAGTCTGGTAAAACTTGTTGCAAC
Source organism: Pseudotsuga menziesii (assembly GCA_001517045.1). Lineage (NCBI taxonomy): Eukaryota > Viridiplantae > Streptophyta > Pinopsida > Pinales > Pinaceae > Pseudotsuga > Pseudotsuga menziesii. The sequence goes on from LPNX010654720.1 coordinate 72,395, forward strand.
ATTGTAAAAATGTTAACAATGCACAACCCATGGTTTCAAAGTTTCAAGACAATTGGCACCCATGATTTAACACTATATAAGTTTGTTTTGTAGCCTATTGTTAGATACCAAATGTGCTATGAGCAACAGAGAAAGCCTTTTGGCATGAGATGCAAAAAAAAATTGTAAGGAAGACATCGCGATAAATAACATACTCTGCATTCTCCCTTGTTTTATATTATTAGCATTGTTTGATTCCTAAATGGTATGTGAATTCAGGAACTAAACAATTGAGGGAAAATTTTAGGATGGCTAAATGGGTCCTTCCCTAGTGTGACCATGAGGTGACCATGAGCCTGTTTTCTTGTGTGGACTGTGTTTTTCCAAGCATGACTGTGCAAAGTATGCTTGTGTGTCTCTATAGTATGTGATTGCATCCTTGCCCAGCATGACTGTGTTGACAGATTAACTGTATTGGGTATGAATGTGCTTGTTGACTAAGAAGTCTGGGTCAATATGTTGTCAGTATGCTTATGCTTTAACCCTCTTTGGATCTCTCGCAAGGTACATAAATTGTTTGTCTATATTGACTTGTCCCTTCGGTGACAAGATCAAATCTGAAAAATCTAAGTATATGGTTGATTCAAATATTGGTTATGATTATTCACTGTTGATATCTACTGTACATATATAATGTTGATATCTACTGTTGATTCAAATATTGGCTTAGTGTGTCTTACTTTAGGGAAACACCCCTGGAGCTGGCATGAACCAACCCGAAGCCCAAGGGAGAATGGTGAGGTGACAATGGTCACTTCCCTGAGTTACTGAGTTTGTTGTAGGGATGGCTTTGCCTTGCAGCTAAAAAACCCCTACAAATTTTCAGGTAACATATGGTTTGAATTTCAGAGAGGTTTAACAATACAGGACTTCTTCCACATAATCATTTGGACACTTGTTGAGACACTTTTGGAGTCTTATTTCAATTCAATTTCAGCAGTAAACTCAGCCCTAGATAAAATATGTACTCAACTAGCCAATTATGGAAACTCATAATAGTCATATAGCATGCATTGGGCATGAGATATCACACTCAAGCATATCATACTTGGAACATATTTTCATAACATAAAGGACTTGTTTCCATAGGCACTTGGAATGGATTGCAACCAGCAATGATGACCATTTTCTGGGCATATTTTTGTGACAGATTGGTGAGTTTGTAGGACTGTATAGAAAACTTGGAGGAAACCAAAGCTGAAGATAATCCCAGCACTCCCATAAATCCACATTTGAAATTTTTGTAGCATCCCTTCTAACAACACAAATCTTCAATCATAGAGTCACATTGTTAAAAACATTGTTATATGGTCTCACCCCAAAACCCGTTTTCCCTATTTCTTGGTGATTTCTTGTTTCATTATCATTTCTCCATTCCTCTTTTTTAGTAGCATGTGGGAAGGGGAGATTCAATTATAGTTATAGTACATGGAAGTTAGGGGGTTGCAATTGGGTTTAGATCACATAAAAGACATCGAGCTAGTAATAGTGTGCTCATTTTTATCATTTACATGGTTCCTCTGAATATGGTTTACCTTTTATGATTCTATCATAATAGTTGATGCTTACTCAAGGAGAAATATCTTCAAAGTTTCACTTACTTTATACAAGCCTTTTTTCAACTTTAATGATTTTTCTGCTTTCATTTTTCTGATTAATTACAGTAACTGTGGTATCTTGATAGATGCTTTAATTCTTTTGCATGATTAATCTTTGTGTGTTTCTATTTCTGGTTGCTATTCTTTCAAGTTAGAATTAGACCGCTATGCCCGAACTTAGAGTTATTTTTCTAAAATGTTATGTTTTGAAATTGTTTATCTAGAGAACCATGATAAAATTAGCTCCTAGGATTTTGGTGTCTTATCATTAACTAATATTTTGTAAAGGCTATTGTTGTTGGTGTGTCTATTTTAAGTTCTTGTGTTGGCTCTATTGTGGTGATACCATGATACTGATACTCATGTTCACAGTTTTTCTAACCTTTAAAAATTTAAACAGTTTGTGTAAGAAGCTTTCTCAATGCAAAAGTATTTTTTGAGAAACCATGATCTCTGTTTTCCTTTAATTACTGTTAGAACTAGGGTTAAATCCTATCCAACAAAGAGGATTTTAATGAAGCATGAGAACTCTTGTTCTGTTTTTATTTTTAAGGGCTTAAGGCCCTTTGGAAGGAACTGAGCTCTTCACATCTTGTTTTTTGGTCGAGGGGCAACTTACTTAGTGCCCAGTAAAATTCCTTTTGGAAGAAACTAAGCTCTTCACATATTTTTTTTGGTCAAGGGGCAACATACTTAGTGTCCAATAAAATGCCTATTGACAAACACGATGTCTTTAACTCATCTACATTTTTGAAGTGTTGTCGTTTTGATCAACGCTCTAACATATAGTTCATAACTTGTTTTTCACATCTTGGAAGCATCTTCAAGTTGATCAAATTCAAATGAGATGAGAGTGGGGAATAGAATCCCAAGGGGAATAATACACTAATTTCCAGATTGTCGAAACTCAGGCCATTTATGGCATCAACAAGCTTAGGGCACAGTGGAGGTGTGGGAAGCTCAAGGACAATCAACAGGTTGAAAAGGCCAGTGAACAATGTTAATTGGCTTGGTAGAGAGATGCTTGAGATGAGGATAAGAACAACAAATTGGATGTTGATGATGAGAAAGTAAGCTATTATTTCTTTTGTTTTAAGAGAAATATTTGCATTTGAAGCAAGAAATGAAAGGAGACATTTATTGTATGCTTGTTTCTTGTTTTCATGGAAGTACTTTTTATACATGGTTCTTCCTTGACATGTCAATGTAAATCAATCGCAGGATATTGAGCCAGCTTTTGTTGATGGTATGGGTGCAGAGTCAGGACACATCATAGCTACAACCATAGGTGGCAGAAATGGCCAGCCTAAACAGGTTTACCTATATTGTGTTCACAGTGAGAATTCATTAGGTCACAACCAAGAATCTAAGTGAATAGTTTCTTTATGGAAATTTTTTCCAATTGTTTATTTATTCTTTTATTGACTTGACAGACCATCAGTTACATTGCGGAACATGTGGTTGGAACAGAGCCTTTTGGTGTTGTCTTTCAGGTCATAATTGACTTCTTTATAGAATGCATGTGGGGTATCATGTCAATATACTAGGTAGAAATATAAAGGGGTATAAAAAATGTAAATGAAAAAACGGATACATGCAATACATAGTGAAAATAGGGGTTTTTTTTAATTGGGAAGGCATATTGGTAGGGGGTAAAAAAAACGATTTTGGGAGGTATTTTCCAATATTTTTTGAAAACAGGGGTATTGTTTCATATGCCATGAATGAATGTGCTATGGCATGGTTTCACTAAGTGAAGACCCCGTGGGAACCGCACCATTGGTCAGGTGAAGGTGCAATGGAAGCACCTCTAGAGGAAGCCACCTAGGAATTGGAAAGTCATATGCGGGATGCATATCCAATTCTGTTCCAAGGGAATTCTGAGGACGAGGAATAAATAACATCAAGGACGATGTTATAATTTAAGGGGGTGTGTATCTCATATGCCCCAATTTTTCAAAAACAATTTTATATTATTGAGAAACATTATGTTAAATTTTTATGCTAAGTTGTAATTAATGACCAGTGGGGTCAAGAATATTTATTGTAAATTCAGGATATTTTATTTATAAATAAATAAATGAAGAGACAACAGCTTAGGATAGCTGTTAAAAGAGTGTTTACTGGTCAAATTGGTGGAGGAGACTGGGTGGAGAGCAAACTGACATGTGGCAGCATCCTCAAACCACTTCCAACTGTTGCAGGTGGAAACCTCCCTACATTTGTGGTCATGATTCCCCAAGAAAGTGGAATCAGAGCAGGTAGCTCAATTAATGAAAACTGACCCAGAAGACCTAAGCATCTTTATAAAAATTCCCATTGAAGAGAGCTGAGGCTGCTCATTCTAGAGAAGTGATCATTCAGGGTGAATGAATGTACTTTAGAGAAATTCAATGGAGGGGAATTTGGAAAGTGTTTGGGGGGATAACTGCTGTGAATTATCTAGTTGCAACTTTTAAGCTGAAGATCATACTACTGAGAGAAGATTGTTTTACTGAGGTATTGAACTAAGTCAGGTGACAGAGGGTTCTACAGTTGCATTCTCCACCTAGTTCTCATCCAAGAAGACCAGGAACAGGCTCAGGGGTCGTGAGGAAGCATTGTTTGAGCGCTCTCCAGGAGATTGGTAGGGAGGAACGACCTCCTAAAGTTGTTGTCGTCTTGTCCTAAACAGGTTCTATGTTATTGTATTTTACTGTCTGAGTTAAATAAATCTTAGTTTAATTGCTACATGAATGTTAAAGTTCAAAGTTTGTGAAAGGTTAGATTAAGTATTTTTATTTGATTATTTATAGCGATGAAAATGGTTAGGGAAGTAATGAAATAGAAAGGAATTAAATTTCTAGACTGTGTTTTTCCACACTTGAAAACCAGGTCGTACTCTAGCACAGTTAGAATGCCTTAAGTAAATGAAAGAATTCTTAAGAGAATGAAAATAGTAGATATGATTTTGTATTTGTAGATAGCAGAGTAAATTTTATTTCAATGTTTAAAGTACAATGAAAAAGCAGTGTTATGGTTTGTTGTATTTATTGTTTTACTTAATGTAACTAAATGAAAATGCAGGAAAAAGAAATAGTAAATTACATTAGTTTTACAGTAATAGTATACTAATAGGAATAAAAGTTTATAGGAGATAATAACTAAATATATAAACAAGTTATTAACCAAACGGTATCTTCTTTTAAATTATTAACTTATCCTAACTATTACTTAATAAAAACCAACTAGGGTTCTGTTAATAAAGCCTTTATTTATGAAAAATTAAACAAAGTTCTAAAGTTAACTTTCTATTTTCTACAGAACTCCAAATAAATATAAATCACAAAGTAGTAAATAAAAATAAATGTAAATATAAATAATAAACGAAATAAACTGAGAAGTACATATATAGGTGCATTTTATTTATTTAAACAAGCAAGTTTATAACCCGTGAAAGAAAAACCAGAGGGTCGAAACCCCTTCAACTAATTTATCCAATTACAAATTAACCAGTAAGTATAACCAGTTACATTATTAACTGTGTAACAAAATTATCAAGAAGGCTATAATCCATACAATAGACTGACCACAGTCTTTCAGCAAGTAAATAACTTTTATAAACCTTTTAAAAACAGTAAAATAACACATTAATTACAGGTTAACAAAACCACTGCAAAAATGAGACAGAGCTCCAAGATTGACGAAGTCTTTCTTTTAATTAAAAACCAACTGTATTACATTGTCAAGCCGTAAGGCTAAGTCTTAACCAAAAAACTACTTTCATATCACGACTCAAGGCCCGGTATTACCCAGCGTAAATAGCAAGGGTTTTTAAGTAAAATATGAGTAACAACATACTAACATATATAACCAACAAAGAAACCAAGAAACAGGCTTTCAAGCACTGTGTTTTTCCTTCCAACAACCCTCATCGCAAGTAGGGAAAAACCCACATTGAATCAGGCCTTACCGGTTAGGGCCACAAGTCCACTGAAGCCGACAATTGCATTCTTTTCCACTAAAGATTGGAATTGTCATGGGTTTCTGTAAAGAGCACATTACCGAGCATTAGAAGGATTCTCAGCTTCTAAGCTTTAACCCTAACTATATTAATAACTTAACAAAGAGTTTTTCATAACAAAGAACTGAGTTGTCTTTACTTGCAAGTAAGAAGAGAATTCGAGCAGCGAAGAAGCTATCACTAGCTTTAGCAAATTACACAGAGGAGTATTCAAACCCCCACGCCAACCCTGGAGTGAAGACAGTGTTAACAAACTTAAACTTCACAAAGCCGTGATGAGCTACAAGACAGACAGAACTAAAACCATGGACATGTCATAAGCCAAACTCTTAAACAAATAACCACTCGTGCAGTAAGGTTCAAAACCACAAAGATTCGAGACCTAAAACTGAGTAATGAGACTACACAGTAACAAACACAAGCTATGGAGCAAGCAGAGCATAGGAAAAGCCTCTCATGGCCTCCAAGAAAACTACACAGAGCAGCTCGCAGGCCAATGAAACCCTCGGAGTCAAATGGCAGGTGAATAGGGTTTCATGTATTTTAAGTCGCCAATGCATGGATGAGAGCAGACCACATGCCCTCCAAATCTTTCAACCACGCAAGGGTCTTGTTTATAGTCATCTGCGTTTTCAATTATCAACATATTATTGCCATGATCAATACAACGCTATGAAATCGACTATAGAATGTAAATATATATATTCATTATTGAAACATAAAACTATAGCATTGTAATCGATAGTATCGAGGGTTGTGATAATTGTTAATGGTGACTCTATGTCATTGACCATAGAGTAAGGATGTAAAAACCTTGCCATTGAAACAATCCCAAGGTCAACCATAGTATAAACATTTCTAAATAACGATTTGTATGTTTACTTTGCAAATCGACTTTGAAATAATTACATATTATTTCAACCACAAACCATATCTTTTACAATCGATGGTTTAAGATTAGTTATAATTGCTAATAACTAATATATGTAGTTTGACTATAGAGTAAAGGTGTTTAAACCATGTCATATAAACAATCACGATGCTCGACCATAGTGTAAACTTTTACAAATAACGTTTTGTATGCTCAACTTGCCAATGACAATAATAATGAATCTTATCATTATTTACAAAGTCAATTTTTGATTGTTTGTGCTTACTTGGTCTTAGCATAGTATAGGAATCTTTGTTTATAATGTTTTACTTAATATAGACCTTAGGTTAGAAGTTCTAGGTAGTAAAATCTACCATAGTAGTTATTATAAACTACAACTTATTATAGTGAGGCAACAATATAATAGTAATTTTACTATTGTGTAAACCATGCACAAGGTTTATAAATTATAGGAATAACACTGATAATGTATTTACCTATGATTTTCGACTTATAAAAGTGGTAGGTGGTATTCCATATTAAGATGATGTATCTAGTTACAAGAACCAAACTTATAATATGTGATGGAAATTTCCAGGTAGTAAGATTTCCACAAGATGCAAGTAACAATTATATTTGGTACACTATAAAATAATGTGGTATTGTATATTGTTACAATAATACATGCATCAAGGCAATAATTTAAGTACTGAAGTTTATAACTTAATGTTTAGCATATGTACATACAAACAATAGGTTAATAAATTCCATGGCTAGTAAGAAAGAGACAAAATAGAAACATGTACTCTATTGGAAATCCTTACCTTTGAGATTGATAGGAGTATTTTTATGAATAAATGACAGTACATTTAAACATAACATTAGCAGTATGAGCATGTTAAAATAGAAGTAATTGTATGACGAAGAACTTGAGCTCTAAGCTCACAGTAAGTCTTTTTGTTTAGCCAAGTATGATAAAGATAACAATCTTTATGACTAAATATTGAATATTGTCTTAGAAACAAAAACTATAGAAGACAATTACTTTACCTCATCAGAGTTTTGCTTTTTAATAATCAGTTTATTTACTAGCATATTAACATGCAACATAAATACTTCTTGCTACCTTACGAATTAAACTCCTACTGGATCGTTCGTTACCTGTTGAACCTGTAAGAACCAACAGTTCATCTGCGTTAGCATAATGCTAAGTAAGCCCCGAGTTTTCAAAGATAGATTTTCACCTACTTGCCAAAAAAGTAGAAACTATTAGTAAAGCTATAAGCAATCTGGATACAAGTCATTCCTGCATGACTTATGAAAAAGAAAGTAGTATTAGTTTTTGTATTTTGAAACTAATTAATACTAATTATTAAACTGTTTCATTTTCCGCTAACCGCTAGCAGTTAGTGAACTGTGTATTTGGACATTTTATATTATCTTAAAAAAATTATTTTTTTATGAAATTTTGGGGTTATGACAAAAAAAACTAGCAGAAATTCCACCCCACGAGCCCAAGCAAGCCCAAAATCGTAAATAGAGCAAGGGTTTTGAGACTAAAACTTTTAAAATGGGCATAACCCGATCAATATTGTTCATAATCTTTATTAAGACATGTTTCTGGAACTAGAACAACCACTTTGCATCTATCTACGTAATCAGAACATAAATATGGGTACCTCGTCAAAATATATTTGCTTTGCAATTTTCGCGGCTGTCACCAAAATTCTAAAAAATAATTGATTTTAAATCAATGATATCTCCACTTTCTGAACTCCAAATGAGATGAATTGTTTCTTGAAACTGCGTATTTTTGCAAGAGGAATTCAGATATGCAACTTGTTTCTTCTAAATCCGCATAAACAGTTTCATAAATTGATTTAAAAGTCGCTGCCCAATTTTGCCTTATATTTATGCAAAAAGAAGAAAACAATTTCCACTTTTACCAAGGAAAGTGCTATGATACCAGATGAGAGAAACCTCCTATAATAAATAATTAAAATGCACGATATAACAAAAATAACATAGCACAAAAATATTTTTATAACAGAAAGTAATTAGTCAATTCACAATGAAGAAATTGTGGAGAGACTAAGTCACTTTCATTTTAAACTAAAGTGGGGAAATAGATATGCAACCGTGCCTTCATCAAAAAATATTTATCACTTTTGTTTATGTCAACATATTTTCCCAAAGTGAAAACCAAACTCTACAATCAATAACTTGTTAGTGGAATTCCTTAACTATCATTGGAAATAACTTTATACTTTAACGATCTTTGATGAATGTTTAAACTAACCTATGAAGTAGTAATACTCCAATTGGAAAAATCACCTCACTTATACGAAGGGGAAACTCAACTTTCGACTATGATAAAAGTCACAAGCTACTCCAACTTTCATTAGAGCTACTCTATCACTTTCATTTTCAAAGTAAGAACCCTACTCCGTAGCTAAAATTTATGGGCAATATTTTTCCATTTTGTTGTGTAATAAAGTTAACTTTAATCTCCAAGGAGAGTCAAGAGGTTATTTTGGAGGCTGGAAAGGAATTTTGATTGGATCCATGTGCACTTGCAAAAAGTGAAAAGGATGACTGCAATGAACGAAAAAAAAAAAATCTTTAATGAATCCTTGAACTTTATTATAATTTTCACATGAAAGCCTTAACTGAAGTTCAAAAAAAATAAAAAATATCTTTTAACTAGATTTAGTGAAGAATGTAAAGACTTAAAAGAAAGAATGTAAATTAAAGGAAAACTAATCATGGTACCCAATGTAAAATTCTTATTTACAACAAGATCTAGAACCTAAGAGAATCCTCACAATGAAAGAATTTGACACTGCATAAACAAAACAATGGAAAGAGGAAAAAATTACACCAACGAATGATGCCAATAATTGAAGTTTCTATTACAATCCAATATGTGAACATGTATGGATCATGATTATATTACATTAGGAGAAAATTGTTAGCCTTTGGAGGCAGTGAAATGACATACATGTGGCAGGCTTACATTGAACCTCAAAACCTTCCTAGGTGGACCAATAGGATCTGAAACCACCTAAAACAGTCACAAAATATCATGTGAATGTTGGGAAGGCATGGTTGGTCATAAATGAAGGTGGACTGGGCATGGTGGAGTGCGTGGTGGAGTGGGAGTGGCTCTAGGCGATCCAAAAAGGGCCAAAAACACCTAAATACAATGCATGAGCGCCCCTAGTCAACCCAGATCCATGCTTTAAGGATTGGGAGCACCCCAAGGAATAAAAAGGTCATTAATGAGGGAATTGTGTGTCATTAATGGTTCAAAACCCCCAACAACATTAGGGAGACACCATAAACCAAATTTTGGACTATCTAGCATAAGTAAAAACGAATGAGACTATGGTCCTAGGTGGTATGATGTGTATGGTACTCGGTGGTATGTTGTTCTAACACCCCCACCTTAAGTATGAATTAGTGTAAACAAATCAAAATTGAGTCCTTGGAAACTAAGGCTCAAGTCACCTATTACAAAATTCTATAGTCCATATAACCAAGGTAAGGAGGAAAACCCCATGGGAATAAAACCTCCCCTCTAAAATGGACATGGAGAAAAATATGAATGTGATTATAGTCATAGCCATGTGTCACCCACCCCAAGGAGTGATCTAATATAGGTGAAATTCTTCTCAGTGAAGCTCTTCATGAAGATGTCAGCAATTTGCTTTGCATATGGGCAATACTACAATGATATCACCATATCATGCACCAAGCTCCTGTAGTGCATGTGAATCTCAATGTGCTTGGTCCTATGTATTTGTACTGGATCTATGGATATCCTTATTTGCACTTTTATTGTCACACCAAATGGTAGTGGGTGAATCAATTGCAAAACCAAGTTCTCCAAGAATGCCTTGCAACCACACACATTGTGTAGTTGCATTCACTGCTCCTCTGTACTCAACCTCAACTGAAGATAAGTAAATATTGTGTTGTTTCTTACCTAACCTGCAAATAGGACCATGTGCAAGCATGAATACATAACCTGAAGTGGAATTTATGTTAGTTCTATCTTCAGACCAATCATAATCAGTAAATTATACTCGTTCTAATGACAAACTAACCGCATAGAGTATCCCAAAGTGTATGGCTCCTTGCACATAATGCAAGATCCTTTTATCATCCTTCCAATGGATGTCATGAGGCTCCTGCATATATCTAGCAACAACACCTACTTCATAATCCAAATTAGGTCAAGAGTGTGTGAGATGCAACAAGATCCCAACTAGTTGTATATACAACGAGTTGTTCACCAATGGAGATGAACCAAAATCACCTAGTTTTACTCCTGAAAGGAAGGGACACTTAGCAAATTTACATTCACCCATTTTGAACTTTAATAATAGGTATAAAGCATTCTTTGATTGGATTACCTTGGTACCTACATCATATTGCTCAATCTCCAAGCCAATAAATTTTTTCAACATTCCTAGGTTAGTAATAGAAAATGCATTGTGCAATGAAGACTTAACTGAACCTATATCACTAATGCAACTTCCAGTGATCAAAAGATCATCAACATAGAGTACAATGACCAGAATAGAGTCATCTAAATTCTGCAAATACACATTAAGATCAAATTTACATCTTTCAAAATCAAATAAGAATAAATTTTAAAAAAACATATAATGTCTATTGGTTAACATTTACATTCAAAAATTAAGGATTAAGATTTTCAAATAATGAGATATAAAGGAATTGGGATTTTATTGGGATAATGGTAAAATACCAGAGGCATTCACAAATTAAGGATTAAGATTTTCAAATAACGAGATATAAAGGATTTGGGATTTTATTGGGACAATGGTCAAATACCAGAGGCCACATTCTAGAGTGCATGAAAAAGGAATCCTCCAAATTCTCATGTACATAGACATGTCTGAGGTAAAGCCGACCAAATACCTTTTGATCCTTTTGCATATAATTTCCCTCATCAAATTCTATGTGGACTAATGCACAAAATATTATAAAAAATTCATCTCTTTCTACATTTAGATGATCATATTTGATTGAATGGCACTTACGGAATATGGAGTCAGCCATGTCACTTTCATATTTTATTTTTTTCCTAGTCTCATTGAAAATCATAATGACTATATGTATATATAGTTCTTCTTCTATATTGTGAATATTTATATATGGCAGGTAATAACCTTGGGAGACCACCTCCTAGCCTCACAGCTATGCGACACCCAAAGCACCACCCACCATAATTGGTCATTTACTTTACTAACCTCCCCATACATCTCAGACCTTGTGATAATGCCTCGCAACGGGGCTGAGTATTTACTTTAATAAAAACCACGGATTTATTTTTATTGTATTTAACATAATTTTTTAAATATACTTACAATATTTAAATGAAATATAACATTTTCAAATATGCTTTTGATATACCCTTTGAAATATACATTCGACATTTAAATGGAAAAATATAGCTTTCAAATATGCTTTCAATAATTAAAAAAAAATAACGTATTCATTTGCCATTAATACAACAAAAATACCATGCTAAAGAGATTCGAACTTTGTCCCTTGTAAAGTGACAAAGTGATGGATTTTTGAGAGTAATTCGCGTTATAAGACAAACTTTTCTTTAAATTGTAAACATGTTTGTTAATTGATCTATGTATAGAACAATGCCATGGGAGGAATTTTGGCACTGTTATATACACATCTTTGTACCAGCAAAACTAATGCCTTTACAATAACTGTTAGTTGTCATTGATGTTAAAGGAGTTCATTAATGTCAAAGGAAGTGATGATGTGGATGTTGAGTATGGTTGTCATTGATGTCAAAGAAGTTCATTAATGTCAAAGGAAGTGATGATGTGGCGTGTATGATGAGGCTAGGAAATCACATGATGGTGTTCCGGTGCTATTAGGAAGTCATTGTTGCAATCTGACATCATTCTGGAACACTATGACAATTTTGAAAATTGACCAAGTCTCTCCGAAACGGTCAACTAAATCATCCATGTCGACGTAACTCATCTATTCACTGTGAAATGGTCGGCTAAATCATCCATGTCGGTGTAACTCATCCAGTCGCTGAGAAATAGTCAGTTGAATTATCCATGTCGACGTAACTCATCCAGTATCATCGAAATGATCAGAGAGGTTGGGAAAATATTGTTTCGATGCAATCGAAAGAAATTTGTTGACACCGTCAGAGGTGACTCGCAAGTGGGCATTGAAACGATCGAAGAGGTTGAGAAAACATTGCCGATAACAAAGGTTGCCGAGTGTTCAGGTCAACTCATAGTTTTTCGCCGAAACGATCGGAGAGGTTGGGAAAATATTGTTTCGACGCAACTGAAAGAAATTCGTCGACATTGTCGGAGGTGACTCGCAAGTGGGCACTGAAACGATCGGAGAGGTTGAGAAAACATTGCCGATAACAAAGGTTGACGAGTGTTTGGGTCAACTCGGAGTTTTTCGTCGAAATGGTCGCATGCTCCGAAATTGAAAGAAAAGGGATAAGGCAACCGATACAGTCGGCATGACTTAGATAATATCGTCGATACAATCGATCGATATGCTGATACGTAGAGAAAAGATGACAATGTTGTCGATAAAATTGACCAATGCGTTGACCCACCGATACAATATTTTGGTCGGGTTACTAGACTTAGCATTTCTGCTAAACATAGAACCTAACTAAAACATTGTACATTCAAGTAAGGATGAGCGACTAAGGATGTGACTAACAAACAAAGTTTGTTTTTAATAATAACATAGACATATTATTTTTGAAAATGTCTGTTTATGAATGGATATGAGTGTCTAGAATAACGTTTAATGAAGAGGCACATCTTCAGAGCGAACGATTGTGAATATTGAAAAAGTATGAGGCTGTAAAGGTATGGATGAAGTATTTAAACTGAAGTTCAAAGAGAAAAGGTGTCTCTGTGATCCAGATTAATGCAGTAGTAGCAATAGATATAGACCAAAGAAGAACTAGTGATAATAATAGTAAAAGAGATATGGAAAACATATAAAAACATACTAGGGTGGCAGGGTGGTGCTAGGGCAGGCTACAGGCCTACAGGCGGTTGTAGCCTCCTTCCAGTAGTAGCTAGTAAATAGGGTGTTGTAGCATCCTTTCAGTAGCAAACAATAAAACCAAGGGGTTGTAGCCTACTTCCAGTAGTTGCTGGTAAATAGGGTGTGGTACCATCCTTGTCTATTGTAGTAGGAAGAAACTATTTGTAAATATAATTTTGCAATAATAGGAGGTATTGGTGGTTTTCCCAATTGGGTTCCACGATAAAATATGTGTTCTATGTTTCTTGTTGATTATGTGTGTTAATTATTAATGTTAAAAGTGGTTTTAAATTATAAAAGTTAATAATATTGATTCACCCCCCTCCTAGTATTGTCCAATATTCCAACAATTGGTATCACAGCAGGTTCCTTTATTACAGTTTAACCACTCGAAGGAAGATTCTAAATAAAAACCACTATGGATCAACAAGAAGGGTTAGACACCAACATACCACCACTATTCACAGGAGAAAATTATGCATACTAGAGTGTGAGAATGAAGTGCCATCTGATGTCTCTTAGATGGAAGGTTTGGCCAGCAACTGAAAGAGAATATAAAAATATAGACGACAACCTACCTACTAACAGTGTGGAGCTAGGCCAATATGAGAGTAATGCAAAAGCCTTAAATACCATCCTGAGTGGATTGAAAAACACTGTATTTGTAAAAGTCCTGCAGGGAAGTTTCAGAGCCTAAAATGAAAGAAGAAGAAAACATTGGAGAATACCTTATAAGAGTAGATGAAGTTGTAAATGCTATTAGAGGCCTTGGAAGAAAATTAAAGGAAATAGAAGTAGTTGATAAGGTACTAAGAACGTTGCCAATGAAGTATGACTCAAAGGTGTCCACTTTAGAAGAATGAATTGACCTTGATATTGTGACAGTAGATGAACTACATGGGATTCTCATTGCATATGATATGAGAACAGGGCTGAATGATCCTTCAAGAAAAGAGGTAGCATTTAAAGCCATCAAAGATTTAAAGAAGTCCGAAGCTCCATCCAAAAAACATCCAGATATTTCAGATGATGAAGAATCCCTCTTTACTAAAAAACTTGAAATAGGTACCGGTGAATACAAAGGAAATATACCTTTAAAGTGTTTTAGTTGTGAAAGAATCAGACACTTTGCTTCAAAATGTCCTTACTCTAAACAGGATGATAGTGATAAGAGAGAAGTCTCAAAGAAGTTCAAAAAGGGTAAAAAGGGAAACAAAAAGAAAATTCTTTACACAATGGAAGATAGTGAAGATGAAGATACAAGTGGATATGAAGAAACATAAATTATATTCATGGGAATTGATACTCAAGCTCGGAATGGTGAATCAGATGAGGAAGGTATAGTAGGCTTAAAAGATGAACTCATTAGTGCTCTTGAAGAGCTTGAAAAATCCAGGAGAAAGAACATATAGTCAAACCATGTCATTAACAAGTTGGAAACTCAACTCCTTGAGGCCAAAAAGATTGAAGAGGACCTAAATTTGTAGCTCAAAAGAAGAATAAAAGATTCTGAAAGGTTTGAAGAAGAGATCATGCAGCTTAGGAAAAGGCTTGATGAAGAAGTTATCAAATCAAAGTTTGAGAACAACTCAAAGCTCTTAGATGATATCTTACGTAGCTAGAGACCATCAAGTGATAAATCTGGTCTAGGATATGACAAAGCAAAGAAGCCAAAATATTCCTCTTTCACTAACCAATGTGGAAATAAAAGAAGCTATGCTGATGTACTAAAAAGTCACGTGAAAAAGGAAGAAAGCAAGAAATCTGGTCCATCCTCCTATGACAAAAACAGAACAAATGAAGTATCCAAAAGACCAGTGACAAATAGATATCAGCATATCTTTTTGGGTCACTGTTACGCTTGTAATAACTTTGGACACAAAGCGTTAAATTGCAGAGCCCTTAGAAAGTTTTGAGAATACAAGAAGAATCCACCTAGTGACAAACCAAAAGGAAGAAATCATAACCGCTTTACACTTCTTCAAAGATATGACCTAGAGTGTTACAAATGTAATAACTATGGACATATGGAAAGAAATTGTAAACTGATGACACCTACAAAGAAGATTGTTGCAAGTGAGTTTCAAGACAAAAACCAAAAGAAGGATTGGAAGAAAAAGGAAGAAAGCGAGAGATCCATGATTGCCCTATGCGCAATAGAGAAACAAGATCTATGGCATATAGACATTGGGTGTTCAAAACATATGACAGGTGATCCAACCAGGTTCATAAAATTAAAAGATAATAAGGGTAGAGTCACATTTGGAGACAATAAGTCTTCCAAAATAATTGGAAAAGGTACAACTGTTATCAATAGTGTTAGGTATAACTCCCGATTCATCTTTTATTCCATTGCTAATGCATTCTTTTATACATTCATGTGACGGTTGTGTTACACCTTCCGTCCAGCCTTTTCAGCTTCCTACTTATTCATATTTATTTATTTATTTACAATATATAACCCTAACGGATTATATTCTAACAATCCCCCTCTTAATCCGAAGGG
>LPNX010654720.1:91460-109269 GCA_001517045.1 Pseudotsuga menziesii
TTCCACTGCAAATCTGATCTTTTGTTGAAGTTGTTTCTGCCCCCTCTGCCTCTGAAGTTTCTTCTTCTTCGTCCTCTCTTGCTGCAATATCCCTTGGAATGATCTTTGCCAGAGAGAGTGGCACTAACCCTAGATGCTATAGATTGCATTTTTACAATTGTTAGTGTAATTTACAAAGAGAACTAAAAAATAATAGCCTTGCAGGTCTACAGTCTCTGCCAAGGTGAATACAATGCAAGTTTATAGCATATATATCAGTAGATACAAAATATATCAGTCATACACAGGCTTCTTTATATCAGTCACTAGCAATATATCAGACTCATTATCACAATGCAATATGTCAGTCTCAGTATTCAGTCTCTGAGATCGGTCTTCAAGTAGGTCTTCAACAGGCTGTAGACCTAGCAACACAGGCTCGCTTGATACGTAGGCAACTCCACAGGTTCAACAGCATGTATACACCAGCAATCATAAAAAATTTCCAGACTCCAAGCAGTATATATATTCAACGCATATATACCATTCAGCATATATATATCAGTCAGCATACATATATTCTTCAATCCATCAGTCAGTCTTCAATTGAAGATTTATGTCTGAAATTGTCTCTCACACAAAATTCCTGATAAGAATTGAAAATAGAAGGCAGCACAAGATTACAATGTGCAATGGCTCACACTACACGCAGCACAAGATTATAATGTGCAATGGCTCGAATCCCAGCAGCCACACCAGGGTTCCGCTGCGCCACTCTTATAGAGAGTACCAACAATGTGTCTTCACAGTCTTCACAACGCAATCACACCAGGCACACCAACACAGCCTTCACTCAGGCAGTAGTCAACAGCTCCACGCTGTATGAGAGCATCAGGCATACTTCAACGCAGTCTTCAGTCTCCAGGCAGCATACAACACAGTATAGAGTCACCACGCAGTAGGCACCAGGCAGTCTCCACGCAGATGTGGGAAGAAATTAGGTTTTATGCACTTCCAACATAAGTGCATACATCATCAAGAGTTTACCTCCAACTCAAGCTCTTCACGCAGGCTCAGGCTCAGTCTTCAAGCATCAGCTTCAACATATATCAGTATATGTAGGATATATCAACGCATATATCAGTCACAATACCACGGTGGGTGCCATAATCTCAAATCGCAGCTTCAAATGGAGGATACCATCACACAAATCGCAGCTTCAAATCAACACGCAATCTGCAAGATTACTCAATGCAGATTTTTTGCAGTCACGATAGGTTGCAGCAAATAATACACTCAACGCAATCACACGCAGTATAGATCACAACACTCTTCAACAATCTACTTGAAATTTCTCCACGCAGATGTATTTACACTAGTAGGGTTGCACCAATATTTCTATGACGGCATGCGAAGCTTGGGAATCGCTTTCTATCTCAACGTTGTTTGGGTTGGAAAATTTCTCAATACCCTACTCATCACCATTGTTGAGAAAGTTAGCGAGATCCGAAGACATAAGACCTGGTTTACTCCTAATCCCAAGGGATATCATTTGGATTATTTCTACTGGCTTTTGGCAGTTCTTAGGTTTGCTTACGTATATGCTGCACGAAAATACACATACAAGAAAGTAAAAGCAGTTGAATAGAGCATCAGTGCCAAAATTACCTAAAGCCATTCATGAAATGACAGAGGCCGATGCACATTATATAAACAGGGTGAATAGATATAACAGCACAGACTGCCTTCAAACACAAAACATGCACAACATACAGGCCCGCCTTCAATACGCAGATTCAGGATTAGGGCTTCACGCAGCATACATTAGGGTAAAATATAGGTTTTACACTTCCAGAGTCTTCAACGCAGCAGTAGTCTAGGGCCACTACGCAGATATGCAGACCTAAGGATAGTCTGCAAAACACAACGTTAGGGCAGCCAGCAATCACTCTCTTCAATACGTAGTGAAGCACAGTGCAATCTCCAAGCAATGGATTAGGGTTAGGCAGGTTCAATCATTCTAGCAGAGAATAAACACACACAAATGAATGCACTGGCAGACTGACGGAGCAGGAAGAATGCCAGGACTGAAATGCAGCCAGGAAGGAGTTACAGCAGGAAAATAGCCAGGATTTGATACCACTTGTTAGGTATAACTCCTGATTCATCTTTTATTCCATTGCTAATGCATTCTTTTATACATTCATGTGACGGTTGTGTTTCACCTTCCGTCCAGCCTTTTCGGCTTCCTACTTATTCATATTTATTTATTTATTTACAATATATAACCCTAACGGATTATATTCTAACAAATAGTAAGATCAAAGCAGAAAATGTGTTACTAGTAGAAAACCTTAAGCATAATTTCCTCAGTGTAAGTCAAACATGTGACCAAGGGCACATCTGTATTTTTTTTACTTTAAGAAATGTGAAATCAAGAATAAGAACTTAGGAAGAATTGTTGGCACTGCTGTAAGAAATTCAAACAATGTATACATCCTAGAAAATGAAAATCAATGCCACTTGAGTATGGTTGATGAAAGTTGGTTATGGCACAGAAGGATGGGACACTTAAACTTTGAAAATCTTGTCAAGGTAAGTAAGAAGGAAGTTGCGAGAGACTTTGCTAAAATTGTGAAACCTCTAAACTCACTTTGTAGACATTGCCAACATGGGAAGCAAACTAAAGCTAGTTTCAAAACAAAAGAACATATTACCTCACATCCTCTGGAAATAGTTCACATTGATATTTGTGGACCAACAAGGACTAAAAGTATGCAAGGACAATACTATTCTATCCTTCCCATTGATGACTATACAAGGATGACTTGGATAATATTTCTCAAAGAAAAATCAGAAGATTTTGAAAATTTCAAAATCTTCAAAGCAATGGTTGAAAATGAGATAAATCAGAAAATCAAATGTCTTAGATCAGACAATGGGGGAGAGTTTACCTCAAACGAGTTCAATGATTTTTGTTAAATACATGGGATTAAAAGACAAGTTTTAGCTGCAAAGACTCCTTAGCAGAATCGTGTTGTTGAAAGGAAGAATAGAACAATACAAGAAGCTGCCAGAACAATGCTTAATGAAGCAAAGTTGTCAGATGCATATTGGAGAGTAGCAGTATACACAATTGTTTATATACTTAACATAGGACAACTCAGAGTGAATAAGGACAAGACTTCTTACAAGCTATGGTATGGAAGACCATCCTTAGTCAAATACTTCAGAGTGTTTAGTAGAAAGTGCAACATTAAAAGGAATGAGGATGATATTGGCAAGTTTGATTCAAGGACTGATGAAGGTATATTTTTAGGATATTCATCCACCAAGAAGGCATATAGATGTTACAATAAAAGGTTACAAAATATTGTAGAAAGTGTAGATGTAAGAATATATGACATGAAACCAAGAAGGATAAGGAGTCATGATGGAGATATAAGTACAAATGATGAAGAAAAGAAAGACCTGCAAAAAGATGAAAGTATTCATGATGAAGAAGAGGAATTAGAGGAGGAAGATACACTGGAAAGTCAAGAAGATTCTCCAAGATCTGATACAAAAAATCCATCTAGAATAATACAAAAAGATCATCCTGAGGCATAGATCATCGGTGAAAAAGAAGTTGGAGTCAGTACAAGGAGACAACTACCATTTAATGAACAAGCCCTACTCTCAGTAGTGGAACCTAAGAATTTTACAAAATCCAGGAAGAATGATGAATGGATCAAGGCCATGAATGAAGAATTGGATCAAATTGAGAAAAACGAAACATGGGAACTTGTCCCAAGACCCAAAGAAAAAAATATTATAGGGACCAAATGGGTGTTCAAGAACAAGTTCAATCAAGATGGACAAGTGATAAGGAACAAAGCAAGATTAGTATGTAAAGGGTATGCTCAAATGGAAGGGATTGATTTTGAGGAAACTTATGCCCCTATAGCAAGACTTGAAGTAATTAGAATGTTTTTAGCACTTTCATGCTATAAAATTTTTAAAGTATATCAAATGGATGTCAAGTCTACATTTCTGAATGGAAAACTATAGGAAGAGGTTTATATTGAACAACCTGAAGGATTTCTCTTATCAGAAAGCAGAGACTATGTTTGTAAATTGAAAAATCCACTATATGGCCTCAAACAAGATCCAAGGGCGTGGTTTTCAAGGATGGATAGATACTTAAAGAAACAAGGGTTTAAGAGAGGGGCCACTGAAAGTAATCTCTACTTAAAAAGCGAAGATGAAAATATGACTATTGTTGTTGTTTATGTAGATGACATCATATTTGGAAGCAATTTACAAATACTAAGTGTAAACTTTGCTTCTGAAATGAAGAAGGAATTTTAAATGTCAATGTTGGGTGAACTAACATTCTTCTTAGGATTATAAGTTAATCAAACAGACAAAGGATTTTTTATCTCTCAAACCAAGTACATTAAAGACATGCTTAAAATATTTAAGATGGAATATTTCAAGTATGTTAGTACTCCTATGATCACAGGTTGTAAGTTAAGTAAGGGTGATGATTCTTTGAAGTGGATCATACCATGTATATATCCATGATAGGAATCCTACTATATGTGACAGCTACAAGACCAGATGTAATGCAAGTTGTAGGTTTGGTTGCTAGGGTCTAGTCAAGCCCCAAAGAAACACATGTAACAACATGAAAAAGAATCTTTGAATATTTGAAAGGCACTATGGAGCATGGATTGTGGTACCCAAAAAGTCAAGACTTCATCTTGAAAGCATTTACTGATGCGGATTGGGATGGAAGTGTTGATGATCGAAAAAACACCAGTGGAGCAACATTCTTCTTGGGAAATATTTTGTTATCCTGGTCAAGTAAAAAAATCCTCTATCTCACTCTCCACAACTGAAGCCAAATACATTGCTGTTGTAGCATGTTGCACTCAAGTCATTTGGATGAAGCAAACACTAGAAGACTTACTTGTGAAGTATGAGCACCCAATAGTAATAAATTGTGATAATACCAGTGCCATAAATATGTCAAAAAATCCTGTCATGCACTCCAAGACAAAGCATATACAAATAAATGACTTCCTAAGAGAGAAAGTATCCCATAAGATTGTTAAGCTATAGTATGTTGACACAAAAGAACATATTGCTGATATCTTTACTAGGCCACTACCCAAGAAGGATTTTGAGCATCTTAGACGGAGATTGGGAGTAATCTCCTTACAACAGTTATTGAAGTAGAGGCATAATTTCATGGGGAGATATGTTTCCAGGAAGAGCTGTCAGAAGGAATCCTTTGTCATTAATGTCAAAGGGGGGGATTAAGGAGTTGTTCCCATCAATGCCAAAGGGGGAGAATGTTGAGTTTAGTTGTCATTGATGTCAAAGAAGTTCATTAATGTCAAAGGAAGTGATGATGTGGTTGTTGAGTATGGTTGTCATTGATGTCAAAGAAGTTCATTAATGTTAAAGGAAGTGATGATGTGGCATCTGTGATGAGGCTAGGAAACCACATGATGGTGTTCTGGTGCTATTAGGAAGTCATTGTTGCTATTTGACATCATTTTGGAACACTATGACAATTTTGGAAATCGACTAAGTCTCTCCGAAACGGTTGGTTGAATCATCCATGTCAGCATAAATCATCAAGTCACTGCGAAACGGTCGACCGAATCATCCATGTTGGCATAACTCATCCAGTGTCATCGAAATCATCAGAGAGGTTAGGAAAATATTGTTTCAGCACAATTGAAAGAAATCCGCTGACATTGTCGGAGGTGACTCGTGATTGGGTGCCGAAACGATTGGAGAGGTTGAGAAAACATTGCTGATAACAAAGGTTGTCGAGTGTTCGGTGTTGTAAAGAAAAGTTTCCTATGGCTAGGGTTTAAGAGGCCATCAATGTACTAGGGTTGAAAGGTGGATGCAAATGGTTCTGCAAGTATATACAAGCAATATTCATAGATTATAATGGTTCATACCTTAGCCAAATGAAGGTTGATCCAAGCAGCACTTTAATCTTCCTCTTGCTCCTCTTGCTCCTCTCACTCCAAGAAACCTGCAAAACAGAAAATACCTTCCTCAAACCAATATGACCACATATAAAGAAATGATAATCAAATAGACATGAAATAATGATCTGACTAACATCATCATATGATGATAAACAAAGATTCAATCACACATTGCACAATGATTTGGGAAGAAGAAGGACATCACATCTTTATTAATCTTGAAAACAAGTACAAGTATACCTACTCTTCAAGTTAGACACCTCACAAAACCTTGACCTGGTTTTGCTGCTTCTCTTCTCCAAGGAACTCAGCCTCCAAGCTCTGCAACACAAGGGGATGATCACTAGGGCAAAGGTGTGGGCAAAGAGAGTCCCAATTCCTCCAGCATGATAATGCAAATATTCAAGTCCCATCTCATGGACCTCCCTACCTCTATTTATATGCTTAATGAAGAGTTAGGGTCGAAGACAAAGTAGTTACAACTGAAGGAGTCAGTTGCATAACTACCCAAACTAGCCGAATTTCAAAATACGTAATTTTTTGACATTTTTAGGAGGCGTACACAGGTTGCAGAGACAACAGTCACATACACGAGGAGGTATACGTGGGTTTCAATGCAGAAAGTCACGTATTTAAGGCGTATGTGACTATTATATACAGCAACTTGCGTACGTACGCGGGTTTCCTTAAGGAAATTCACATACACATCAAAAACTCATTTTTAGGGTATTTTTGGGCATTTTCAGACTTTGGTGTCTTCTAGAAAGTTTTAGCTAACTGAAACACCTTTCCAACAGTGTAGAGATGAGGTCAAATTGAGTTATAGAACTCAAGATATGGGTCCTCCAAGTTAGGTGTTTTTTCAGTGACTTTCATGAAGTGTCATCATGGAAGTGTCGACATGCGACGAAATCATGGGCAAGTGGTCACAGGCAGAGATGTGTCATTTTGAGCTATAACATATGCCCCCTAATGCATGAGGTTAGAGGGGAAGATGATAGCCAAAATACATTATAAAGGAAACAGCTGAGTGTGGAGAGAGTAGAGAATCCAAGATCGAAAGGTTCGAACAAAGGTACCTGAAAGAGAGATAAATGTTAGAAAAAACTGATCTCTGGGACATACAAGTCCATATACAAAAAATCACCATAAAGATACAGGAGGATCCAACATATGTATAACTGATGAAACTATCATGGTTGCTCAATATGCAAAAAGGTGCCATATCAAATCTAAAGGAGTCATGGCCATAAATGAACAAGGTGGATCCATGCTCAACAATCGATCATAGTCACAAAAATACAATGTGGATCTATGTCTCAGCAAAATGTCATATAAAGTGTAACAAGGTCTTGCGCAACTTGGGCAATAGCAAAATGATGATGCTACTGTCGGCCCAAGATCTTCAATCCAAACCGCCCAAAAAAGGTACGAATCCTAACCATGTGAATAAAGGAGCTGAAGTCAAACATGGAGGAAACCGTTTGATTATTGGTCAATGATGAGAACCGTTAACAAACACAAGGGAAACCACCATTAATGAAAATGGTCCCCAAGGCACCTAGTACATTCTAACAAGTGTGAATACAAGGACTTGAAGTTGAACACTTGAAGAATCCATCGAGTATGAGACATTAAGGTATTCCCACTACCTAATAGCGAAGGAAATTGCCATTGATGACTACAATCCCCAAGGTACTATCATAAACTCTAAATCTCATTCCTAGAGCAAGAGGTGTTGCAGTCGATAGGAAGAGATCCGTTGGAAGGAAGGCATTAAGGCATCCTTCATCATCCAACACGAGGTAAGTTGAAGACTAATTGGATTTGGAATTGGTACTGAATTTTACGACAAGAAATGTTGAAGACATGATGTAATGAACTGATTCCAGGGAATCACCGACACAAAAGGTCAAGGCAACTGCAGAATGGCTGACAAAGGTTTAATCCTTGAACAATGAGCACGACACAAAAAGTGACTTAGGAAGCTTTTGACACGAAAAAGACCAACGACACAAATCTGCAATGTAGGAGACATTGATAGATTCCCCATATAATTGGAAAAAAGACAACTAGAGGAGTAAGAAACTCTAAATTGGGATAAGGTCAAAATACTAGGACCGAACTGTTGATAGACTCAAAACTGGTGCTTTGTTCAAGGAAACAAGACTTGCTGCCATGATGTAAAAAACATGTGAATGAACTTCCCTTCCCCTCTTTCTTATAAAGGTTTAACGAGTCCAAGAAAGCAAACCTGGGACCATCTTCATTTTTGGCAAGCTCGAAGAAAAGACAGAAGAATGCTTGATAAAACACTTATTCGTGGATTTTACGAACCCGAACTAGTACATGCTCGACGGTGTTTTCATAGTTTAGAGAGTCTGAAAACTACAAAGAAGACTACATGGGGGTGCTTTTTCGTACAATTTAGTCTCCTGAGGCTGAAAAAGTATAAAACATACCAAAGAAGAACTCTCTTAACTTCCAAAGAAGAAAAGGTGCACCTTTTTCATACTTAGTCAGGGAGGTCCGAAAAGGGTTAAATTACAACCTACCTAATGCTCCTTCAAAAGCAGCATATAGCCTAAGTTTTACGAGTGTGAAGGAAGGCAAGATCACTCGGAAAGATCCATTTGATTACGAGAAATGGGGCTTACAACAATAAACTCGATGCTTTGTTCTTTAGGGTTTAATGAGAATGAAAAAGACATAAAGTACACTAGAATCTTTTTCATGTTTAGGTCCAGAGCACGAAAAAGAGAAAACTAAGCTCATACTGGGGGTTCCTTTTCTGTAAATTTAGTCCCTCAGTTCCGGAAAAGTGATAAACCTATGCCTGAGAATACTCTTCTCAATGCGATAGAAAAGAGAGTGTTCATTTCTCATATTATTCCACATGTTCTGAGAAAGCGATAACCTACCACCAATGTGGATTCCCATTCACATATTCTTAACGAGCTTGAATGGACAAGTTTACTCGACAGTTAAGTCTATTTTGAGGAGTCAGACCTGGGCCTAAAGAAACTCAATAACTTTCCTGTGAAGTTTTAAGGAGTCAGAAAAAGTCAACTCGCGATCTCCTTACTATCTTTAACGAGCTCGAAGGAGAGCAGAAAGAATGCTCTAAATGCGAGGAGACGAGTGTCAGGGGCAAGCAAAACTAGTTCCAAGCGCATGGAACAAACCTATGCATAATGCAAGGAACAAGAGAAAGGTAAAGACACGGGGAATGTCTCCTCAAGGTAAAGGGTGTCAAGTTGCAAAGAAAAAATGATACAAGGCTTAGCGACGATGAGAACAAAGATGAGGGCTTATACAATGAGCTAAAAGCATGAAAGCCGGCCTCAGGCTCATAAATGCGAGCAAGGCACATGAAAATGTAGTTACAGCTTGAAAAACAAGACAAGGCCAATAAAAAATTGTGAATCCAACTAAAAATCCTATCTCCAAGAAACAACAACATCAGAATCATATTCAGAAGAAAATATCTGATGTAGGTCACTTTGGCAGAAACACATGCAACTTTGTTATCTTCTATAAAAAGTAAAGTCAAGGCAGAATCATGTGAAGAACATTCTATAGCACCAAGGATTGAGGGTTTATAATCAGTAAGATCAACCTCAGAAGGACAACAAAAATCAATAAGGGATATAGAGTCTGCAGGAACAAACTCAATATCACAGGAGTTGAAAAATTCATAAGAAAAATCAAACTCATTAGGATAACTGACTTGTTGTTCAAAGAAAGAGTCAAAAGACTCAACAAGATGAACATAAGAAGAAAGGTCATGATTAATAGGCAAATCAAGGTTAGACTTAGGCACAACTGAACCAACATCCAACATAAGATCGGACAGTGTCAAAGACTCTAGGAAGACTCCATCCGAAGGAAGGAGATAATCCGAGATAGGACACATGTCTAAGCTTTCAAATGGATCAATAGAGTGGAGAGCACGCTCCATAGTCTGTATAGGATGACTCACCTGTTCAACTGCTGGGACCAAGTCCTGAGAAGGTAAGCATGAAAACAAAGGCTGCTTCTCAGTAGCAATTGAACGCAAAGGACATGAGGCCACATAGCTCACCTGTGGTGGGGCAATGTCTATAGAAACACTGGGAATTAATAAAAGAAAGACCTGGTCTCTAGTTGGGTCAGGAGACGGATCAAGAAAATCCAACTGATCGATAGTGACAATTTCTTCTCCATGATTAAAGTACATCACACGAAAGAATGTTGACACCACAACTTGCATGGCATAGACATAATCACGTCCGAGGAGCATATTGAAGTCCAAGGGGTCTTCTATTACCATGAAGTCAACTAAGATGGTCTTCCCACCCAAAGTAACAGGTGTTTGAGCCAGAATTCCCAAGGCTATACAAGTTCTTCTATCAAATGCTAGTAACTGACTAGCATTCGACACAAGGCTGGGAGATTCCATGCCTCGCCACGCACAAGCAGACAAAATACTAACTGAGGCTCCTTCATCAACAATACGACGAGCAATCGTTTATGATTCAACTTTGGCCTTTATTTGGAAAGGTGCATCAAAAGGAAGGCGTGGCTCAACTAGGCTATCCCAATCAAAGGAAGCAATCCAAAAGCTTGGTGGGGGTTGATCCGAAATGAGTTTGGTGCCCCCTTGTTCAGTAAGTTCTGAACTGGCAGTGAAGAAAATGTGACTAGCAAACACTTCACTCTCCAAAGGAAGAGTGGGATTGATCGACAATGGAATCAATTCAACCGCTTCATGAAAGTCACTCTCCGAAGGGAGAGTGGGATTGACCAAAGATGACATTGGTTCAATCACATCAGGATCACTCTCTGAAAGAAGAGTGGGATCGACCAAAACTAAGATTGGTTTGACCACTTGATCAACCAAAGGTTGAGTAGGTTGTTGAGAAACTATAGGTTGTTCAGGAGAAGGAAATTCTTGAGTCTCAGACCACACTCTTCGCACCTCTGTGATAGCAAGGCACTAGTGAGTAAGATGATCTCCATCGCATAGCTTACAAGGGAACTTAAGTTTGCAATTCGAACGACCATTTTTCTCAATGGTGTCAACATGACTAGCAGTGGCTGACTGTTTTCTCTCAACATGACCTACAGAGGTTGATATTTCCCCCCCAGCATGACCACCAGAGGTTGGGTAACTGGGTCCAACCTGACTAGGAGAGGTTGGTTGTTGAAAAGCTTCAGAATGTTCAAAAACAGGATGACCATGAAACCAAACTCTTTGCACCTCCGCGATAGAAGGGCATTTATAAGTAAGGCGGTCTCCCTCACAAAGCTTACAAGGAAACTTGGGCTTGTGTTTTGAACGGTTAGTATTTTCAACAGTGTCAACCTAACTCACAGTGGCTGTGGGATTGTCTTTAGCATGAACAATAGAGGCTGAGAGACTGCCCCCAGCATGACTTGCAGAGGCCGAGAGACTGGGTCCAACATGACTTGCAGAGGTTGGACGAGCACCACAAACATGAACAACAGAGGCTGAATGGTTAGGATCAACATGATTTGCAGCAGTTGAGTGTGCCCCCCCTGCATGAACCACAGAGGTTGGGTGGATGGATCCAACATGACTTGCAGAGGTTGGATGGGGAGGTTCAACTTGACATACAGAGGTTGAACGGGTGCCCTCAGCATGAACCACAGAGGCTGAGTGACTGGATCCAACGTGACCTGGAAAGGTTGGGAGGATCCCACTAGAATGATGAACAGAGGCTCGATGGTGAAGATTAACTTGACTTGTAGAGGTTGAGTGCTTAGATCCAACATGACTTGCAGAGGTCAGATAGGTAAGTTTAACTTGACATACAGAGGTTAAACGGGTGCCCTCAGCATGAACCATAGAGGCTGAGTGACTAGATCCAATGTGACCTGGAAAGGTTGGAAGGATCCCGCCAGCATGATCAACATAGGCTGGATGGTGAAGATCAACTTGACTTGCAGAGGTTGAGTGATTAGATCCAACATGACTTGCAGAGGTTGGATAGGTGCCCCCAGAATGAACTGCAGAGGCTGGGTGGTGAGGTTCAACTTTACTTGTAGAGGTTGAACAAGTGCCCACTTACTTATGTTCCTTCTTCCTATTCCTCCTTCTTTTACTCCTTTTAGACTGTCGGTTACTAGTATCAGTACTTTCACCGCATGAGGTAGAAGGAGGAGGAGAATCAACTACAGGTGAAGGGGAAGCAGTGTTTTGATGCCCTTGATATAAGGAGCTTACTTGAGAATCATCGGGAGTAATCAGGGCAGTTGGAGTGGAAAACAACCACACTGGTAGCCCTACGGTGAATCCAGGTAGATTCAAGGTGGCCATCAAAGGAACACCAACATTCCCTATGAAAGGAATAGTACAAGGAGTTCCCAGCATGGGGATCTCTTGGTTGGTGTTCAAAGGGGTGTTAGACATAGTTTCAAAACAAGGAGACAAAGTTTGAGGTCAACAGGAAACCAAAAGTACCAAGCACACACCTGAAGGCAGACTAAGTACAGACAAACCACACAGCACTCACTAAAAAATTCCTAAAGCCAAACAGACAAAGAGGTATAAGATATGCTTTCCAAAAGAAAGCTGATAGACAATTACTTGGCATCCCTATAGATGTTCTTAGGTACAAGCGGAGGAATCACCCACCGCCCTCCCACACCTTCTACCGGGGTTACCTTCCAAGCCTGTCCAAGGTCAACCAGAAATAGCCTTCCAGTGTACCTGTGTATGAACCGTAGATGTCAAAGAGACTAAAGGCTACCTTTACTATATTGACAGTCTGGGGGGGTAGTCACAAGCCTGGTTCGTATGCATGGGGAGGGTATCAAAGCCTGAAACCTTGTCTAAGACAGAATCCACAGATGCGCAAAAACCTTGGTCTACGCTTTGACAAGGAATCAGAGGGTTATCTCCTCAGTCCAAGCCTCCACGCGGCCTCGTGCTTAACTCTCGTTTGAGAGGAGCTTCCCAGATACAATCAACGTAGAAAAGGGTTTACCTAGTGATTGGCCAACTACGTCTGAATTTAAACACTTGTGGGGAGTTTAATCTCCCTATTCCACAAGTCTAGCCTAAGCTAGTTGGTGTATGACCCTTTAAAATAAAACTTACTAATAATTTTTAAATTATATCGTTTATTTTAAGGGTTGTTTTTAGTCAGAGGGTAAATGGCGTGAAACTTATGCGGTGTTTTGACTCAAAGTTGAAACAAAATGACCAAGCCAAGAGAAATGAAATGCAAAAAGCAAAAACTATTCTCTTTTTCTTTTTTCAAGTAGAAACTTGAAAGCCACAAAAGAACAAATTCTTTTTATTTATTTATTTTAAAATAATGATATGCAGTGTATTAGAAACAAAACCCTAATCTACATGCATATTAAAACACTATATCTTCTTTTTATTTTTCTTTTATAAATGCAAAAGAAAAACTACCTACAAACAAAAGCATACATATGATAAGAACAAAGCAAAAGGAACTCTGCTATACAACCACCAAACAGACTCTAGAATGCCCTAAAGTTAGTATAAACCCTACTTGGAAGGAAAGCTTGCATAAAAGACAAGCCAACTATTTTGGCATGGTGAAGTTAACAAACAAAAGAAGAATGAAACCAACACCAACAAGCTTCTGAACTCAGACAAAGATCACTAACAGAGGCTGACTAGAAACATAATCCAAAAATCATGCCAAGCAAAGGAGGTGGGGGGAAAGAGCAAAGAACAAACCCTAATGCTATAAAAAGGCTTGCCACATAGATAAAGAACAACCAAAAGGGATGACACTAACTCCCTAGAGTCATGCACCTGCAGAGGACCCCAAAAGACCTACCAAACAACCTTCAAACAGAAGAAAAACCACAAAAGAGGAAAAAACATTGTTTAAAGGGGCATATGCGAGTTTCACTACTGATAGGTCGTGTGTCATATGCGGGTTGACAATACAGCAAGTCGCGTGTACAAGCACATCTGGGTTGTACCACTGACAAGTTGCGTAATCATACGTGGGTTGACAGTATAGAAAGTCGCGTGTACCAAACCAGACACGCGACTGTTTAGTCTGCAACTCGCGTATGGGTGGAAAAAATCCCCAAAAAGGTCAAAAATTTCCTTAGGAAGGCAAGGGAAGTGTTCTATCATACAAATAAAGTGTTCCTAAGTGGCAAGAAAGACCTGAAACTTTACAAAAGACTGAAAGAAAGACAGAGAAACCCCAAACAGACAAGGCTCTCCCCAGTAGAATCGCCAGTTCTATTGTAAAGGAAAGTTTCCTATGCCTAGGGTTTAAGAGGCCATCAATGTACTGGGGTTGAAAGGTGGATGCAAATGGTTCTGCATGTATATACAAGCAAGATTCAGAGATTAGAATGGCTCATACCTTAGCCAAACGAAGGTTGATCCAAGCAGCCCTTCAATCTTCCTCTTGCTCCTCTTGCTCGAAGAAACCTGCAAAACGAATTATACCTTCCTCAAACCAATATGACCACATATAAAGAAATGATAATCAAATAGACATGAAATAATGATTTGACTAATATCATCGTATGATCATAAACAAATATTCAATCACACATTGAATAATGAATTGGGAAGAAGAAGGACATCACATCTTTATTAATCTTGAAAACAAGTACAAGTATACCTTCTCTTCAAGTTCGGCACCTCACGAAACCTTGATCTGGTTTTGCTGCTTCTCTTCTCCAAGAACTCAGCCTCCAAGCTCTGCAACACAAGGGGACGATCACCAGGGCAAAGGTGTGGGCAAAGAGAGTCCCAATTCCTCTAGCATGACAATGCAAAGATTCAAGTCCCCTCGCATGGACCTCCCTACCTCTATTTATATGCTTAATGAAGAGTTAGGGTCGAAGACAAAGTAGTTACAACTGAAGGAGTCAGTTGCATAACTACCCAAACTACCCGAATTTAAAAATACATATTTTTTTTGACATTTTCAGGAGGCGTATGTGGGTTGCAGAGACAACAGTCGCATACACGAGGAGGTATACGCAGGTTACATTGTAGAAAGTTGCGTATTTAAGGCATACATGACTATTATACATAAAAACTCACGTACATACACGGGTTTCCTTAAGTAAAGTCGTGTACACATCAAAAACTCATTTTTAGGGTATTTCTAGTGATTTTCAGACTTTGGTGTCTTCTGGAAAGTTTTAGAGATGAGGTGAAATGGAGTTACAGAACTCAAGATATGGGTCCTCCAAGTTAGGTGTTTTTTCAGTGACTTTCATGTAGTGTCGATATGCGACGAAATCATGGGAAAGTGGTCACAGGTAGAGATGTGTCATTTTGAGCTATAACATTTGGGTCAACTCAGAGTTTTTCACCAAAACAATCAAAGAGGTTGGGAAAATATTGTTTCGGCACACTGAAAGAAATCCATCGACATCGTTGGAGGTGACTCGCGAGTGGGCACCGAAACGATCGAAGAGGTTGAGAAAACATTGCCAACAACAAAGGTTGCCGAGTGTTCGGGTTAACTCGAATTTTTTTGCCAAAACGGTTACATGCCTTGAAATTGGAAGAAAAAGGATAAGGCAGCCGATACAGTCGGTATGAATTAGACAATATCGTCGATACAATTGACTGATACGTTGATACACAGAGAAAAGGCGAAAATATCGTCGATACAATCGACCGATGCGCCAATACGCCGATACAATCTTTTGGCCGGGTTACTAGACTTAGCGGTTTTGCTAAACATAGAACCTAACTAAAAGATTGTAATGTCAAGTAAGGATGAACGGCTAAGGACATGACTAACAAACAAAGTTTGTTTTTAATAATAACATAGACATATTATTTTTGAAAAGGCGTGTTTATGAATGGATATGAGTGTCCAGAATAATGTTTAATGAAGAGGCACATCTTCAGAGTGAAAGGTTGCGCGTATTGAAAAAGTATGAGGTTGTAAAGGTATGGATGAAGTATTTAAACTGGAGTTCAAAGAGAAAAGAAGGTTTCTCTGTGATCCAGATTAATGCAACAATAGCAGCAGACAAAGACCAAATAAGAACCAATGACAGTAATAGTAAAAGAGATCTGGAAAACATATAAAAACATGCTAGGGTTCCAGGGTGGTGCTAGGGCAGGCTACATGCCTGCAGGGGGTTATACCCTCCTTCCAGTATTAGCTAGTAAATAGGGTGTTGTAGCATCCTTTCAGTAGTAGCTGATAAAACCATGGGGTTGTAGCCTCCTTCTAGTAGTTAATGGTAAATAGGGTGTGGTACCATCCTTGTCTGTTGTAGCAGGAAGAAACTATTTGTAAATATAATTTTGCAATAATAGGACGTATTGGTGGTTTTCTCAATTGGGTTCCACGATAAAATATGTGTTCTATGTTTCTTCTTGATTATGTGTGTTAATGATTAATGTTAAAAGTGGTTTTAAATTATAAAAGTTAACAATACTGATTCATTCCCCCTCTCAGTATTGTCCAATATTCCAATAGTAAGAATGCAAACAACAACCAATAGTTAGCAACGATCGCTGCTACAGGTGGGAAACAAATATAATAAAAGGAGTGTGCAATAAAATGTTTACTAGTTATTTGGGGGCATTTTTCCACCTTGAGGGCACACTCTTCTTTGGATTTCTACTCCTTGTTGAAACCAACTCAAAGAGCATCATGAACAAACGAGAACAATGAGGGAGAGAGATCCCTCTCTTTATCGTGAGATAGAGTATGGGGACGTTAGTTCTCTGCAGCGTTGGAGGAAATTGTGGGTGTGTCTTGCAAAAGGAAAGGTGAGAGAGAGGTGTGCCTTTGCAGGGGCCTCTATTCTCACCATAAAAGCAATAACCCTCATTCTCTAATTCAGATTACGAACCAATTATCTTGTTGCGGTATCTTTGTTTTGCTTGCAAAATTACGTAAGAAAGAACTTTGGATTCTGCACCAGCTGCTTAATCATGGGCATGTAGCAAGATGTATGTACTCTTGTCACCCCTCAACATGTGAAAAACCATGTTCACTCTAATTATTAATCATTGGTAAATGGCATGCCACAATTAGCAGTAGCAAAAAAAAACGATGAAGAAAAATAGAATTCCTAGCTTCATCTAATGAGGGATTTATGTGGTACCACCCACTCAACCAAACTAACAATATCCATTGTTTCTTGCATGCTAAAATGTAGAAGTGTTAAATACACACAATGATCCAAATTTATTCAATGCACTTGCAAAGTTACAGAACCGAACGAGTCTTGACATCTCAACCTGCCAGCCAATAAATAGTTTAATAATCAATTGCATAAATATTTTTCGAGGTTTAAATGGATGGTGCAAGCTCTGTCATCAAAGTGGGAAGGCATTCCCGAGACAGACGTCATCAACTAAGCCCAATTAAAACTTAACAAATTCACATTATTTTAAAAAAATCAAATAAATAATTTTTTAAACTATACACAAACCACCCAAAACTATAGGTTCAGAAAAATTTTACAGACTCTACCAGCAAATTAATAATAGTTAACGATTTATATATATCCCCTCTTGCGCACATAATAATTGAAAATAAACTATTTTTAATAATTAAATTGAATTTAACTACCATCATCACCATTTATTACTTTAATATAATTTGTTTTAAAACTTTATAATAATTCATTTATTAAAAGAAAGTTATATTCATTTTTTTAATGATTAAATTGAAAAATAATTAAATAAAATGATACACAAATGTGATTTTTTAATTAAAAAATATTACATATTAAATTAGAAAAATCATAAATAATTTTGTAGTTATAAAGTATTACAAATTAAATTAGAAGAATATATATATATATATATATATATATATATATATATATATAGTGAG
>LPNX010654720.1:109689-149768 GCA_001517045.1 Pseudotsuga menziesii
GCCTAAAAGACACACTTCAAAGTAATTAGCAGTTATCAAATTGTCTGTATTTAAATGTCTTGAAGGTAGACAAAATAGACCTCTAAACTAGTAGAAAAGGCCTAACAACATGAAAAATATTGTTAGTTCTAAGTTTAAAGAGAAAATGTGGTGTGAGAAAGATTTAGATCCAGTCACCAACTGCTCCTTAACAGCCTCAAAAGTCTCTTGCTTTGTGCCGATCTCTGCTTCATCCCAGTTTAGATATGATCATACATTCTTTGAAACCTCTTGAAAATGATCTTGCTTGGCTTTCCCCACCTCATGCTATATTATGCGCACATGAGAGCCCCGCCTAGAATTTCCCCCGCTCCTGCAATTTATAAATTTTGTCATGAAGCTTACAATACTATTTATCAATTTTAGATTGTTCTGATAGATTGCTATCAAGACTAAATGTTTTTCTAGGTCTTTTTGTTTTACATATTGGCGATAAGCCTATCATGTTCTCTTAAAAAAGTTTTTATATGGTCAAGCTGTGTAATACTTTGATGGTCATTCTACTCCTGTTGTATGAACTTTTACATTCAAACCTCTTACACGGATCAATGGAATATATTAATTTTGCAATGAACCTCTTGCATTTACTTTAAAACAATAACAATACTAACAAGTTAGTGAAGTGTTTGGCTTAAAGTTAGAGTTTTTTTTCTTTCACACTTTTCTCAATTTTATTAGCTTGTATATATTGTACTCATTCTTTTAATATTGTTTTTTCAAATTTTAAATAGTTTAATGTCGTTTTATTCTTTTCCAAACTGTTCTATGCTTCGTTTTCTTTAGCTTATAATGTTCTTCAATGTTACTATTTGTTCATTCTTCATTTTGGGTAAGGTTTTCTATGCCATATGATATTATATTTGTTTGCACATTCCCTACAAACAGTGATACCACTTGTATGGGTACCATGCTTCAACTACTATGCAAACCTAGTTGTTAATACCTAGTGACTTAATACCGCTGCCTTATGGACATACGTGGCTTTAGTTACGGATGGATAATTTAATAATCATAAATATTGAAATTTGAAGATAATTATCAAATCTACATCTACTATGTAGGTATGAAATGAGTGACTTTGTATTTGGTATTTACTACACATATAACCCACATTTTGTGTGGTCGAATAAAAAACTTATTCGTGCAGCATATTGTTTTGTTAGACATTATTTTGTTACATATTTAAATAAGGGAAAAGTATCATTGTATTTGCTAAAACTTCAGTATAATTTATGTTCTTTAAATTGCAATTTAATTGAATTTTAATTTTCATATTTTATATTATAATTTGTATTATTTAGACTGAAATTTTAAATTTGCATCATTTACATTACATTGTAGATTGTTATAGTCATTCATTTTCATTCATGAGTGTTCACATGTCATGGTTCATAAATATATTTATGGAATAATATGAAATAAATTTAGTTAAACACTAATGTTATTTTAACGATCTCCTAATAAATCAAGAAATATGTAAATTGCAATTTAATTGAATTTTAATGTTAATGTTTTTATTAAGAAATATTTAAAGTGCAAATTAATTAATGGTAATGTTAATGTTTTATGTTATAAGTTGTCTTATTTAGATTGAGATTTTAAATTTGGATCTGCAACATTGCATTTATTATCTATTTTGTTATACAATTGCTCACAATCTTGCTAAAAAAAACTCCTCTATGAACTAGAGGCTTAGTGTCATTGTTCCTATAACATTATTTCTTGTTGAGCGACATTACCTCATCATAACTCTTGTTATGATATTATAGTCTTTCTTTTTTTATTTTCTAAGGGGAGATTTGTATTCTAATATTCATGATCCTTTAAAAAAAAATTGGTTCTTTAGTCTATTTTCTTGAATAAAGAACGTTGTCTTGTTATATATAATTGATGTTTTTTTGTTTTTACTTATCATATTCATTATTTAAGAATAGACATTTGCCAACTTTTTAATTTTAGAATAGACATTTACCAACTTTTTAATTTTAGTATATGTTAGTTTTTTAAAATAAAATAATGTTTAATATATATATATAATCCAAAACTTAAATCAACCTTTTATGTTAAAGTGAATAATAAAAATATTTAGCCTTATATGTTAAAGTGAATAATAAAAATATTTTGTATATTATAAGGTTGGAATCAATTTTAAAACCTTCTTCACATATTTAATTATTGTGAAGCTTTACCATTCAACCAATAGGAATTTTTTTCAAGTGGAAGAAGTTGAAACCATAATGAAATTTTGAAGTCACTTTATTTATAAATAAGAAATAAGAGCAAGCTATAAGTAAACATAAAATGTAAGCAAATTTTGATATAAATATATAAAAATGATTATATCAATATAAAGTGATTTATATCCATACCAATATATATATGAAATGTTAATATTTAAAATTTTTAAAAAGTGTGAAATTGCATAATAAATGTTAATATCTAAAAATCTTAAAAATTGTGAAATTGTAAACTTTTGAAAAGAATAGTAAAAATCTTTAGGATGAAATATCTTAATGGCGGTTCTTTGAGAAAAATAACCACTTCCTCTTCTCCTACAGGTACATCTATTTGGAATCTTTGCATAAAAGGTCTAGATAAATTTAATCAACAATTATATCGAATTCCAGGAAACGGGAGGAAGATTCAATTGTGGGAAGATAAAATCTTTGGTAATATTCCTCTCTCTGTTGTAACCATGTTAGATGAGATCAAGGATTGGCTGTCGAACAAAGGATTACTTCGGTTGGCAGTTATTTGTTCCTAGGATAACAATGGAAATTGGGCTAACTAGTCCTTTCCTGAGCTCCCTGATCATCTTATCGTCCAAAGAAATATTTTGCTTGCTGCTCTTACTGGACTAGCTCCAATTCATAGATCCTTTGAAGATAAATGGGGATGGGGTTCTTTTGGTTCTTATTCAGCTGCTTTAGGATACCTTGAATTTCAACAGAAATCATATGAACCAAGCCTTCCTCCTGCGGTTTGGAAAGCGGTTAGGTCTCCTTATTGCATTCCCAAAATTAATTTCTTCTCATGGCTGGTTTTGCATAACAAACTGTTGACTGGTGAAAATCTAGCAAAGCATGGATTCCACGGTCCTTTCAGATGTTGTTTGTGCACCTCAGCGACTGAAACAACAGACCATCTATTCATTGAATGCGGCTTCTCCTCTGCAGTTTGGAGCTCGTTCTCCATGGTATTAAATGTCCTGCTTCTGTTCAAACTTCAACCATTCTGCATTTTCAACATTGGATATCTCGTCAATCAAATTCGCGTGGTAGCAATAGGGACTGGTTCAAACTCTGGCAACAACTGCCGAAGGTAGTATGGTGGAACATATGGATTTCCAGGAATAATCAAATATTCAATAATCAGCCTATCACTCCATAGGTCGTGGCTGGAAAAATCAAGCACCACATTGCTGAATTGGCAGTCAACTTAAGGTCCCCTTCCTCATTGTCACCATATATAGCTAATTGGATCGGCTCCATCCCAATTTGTTTGTTAAAAATCGTATGCATTAAACCAGTTATTCCTCCTTCCTAGTGAATTCAAAACCTCAAAGTTGATTTTAATTCCCTGGTGGAGCAGTTCTCCTTCAACATCTATTTTTTTTTATGAAGCATCTAAGGGAATCCTGGAGTTTCAGGAGCCAGGGGTTTGGTGTATTCATCGGGTAAGCTGATTAAAACCAGTTTTAGTTGGGGACTCGGTTCCATGACAAACAATTAGGTTGAAAGTTATGGTTTGCTTAAGGATGGTCAGATCGTTAAGGAGCTTGGTTACAAGTCAATCCAAATCTTTGGTGATTCAGAGCTCTTGATCAAATCTTTAAATTCTACCAATCATCTTTGTAATATTGATTTAAACAACATTTTATTGAGAATTCAGAATCTTCTCAAAGATTTCGAAAGTGTTCAATATTTCCATATTCTTTGGGAGTTTAACAATTCAACTAATGAATTGGCGAATAAGGCTTGCCATCTGGGTCAAGGTCATCTCAGCATAAATGGAAAATCCAGTTCCTTTTGTTCTATTCCTTAAGTGTAAATCATCAAATTGTAATTAGTCTTTACTGCAGTTAATTTCCATTCTCAAGGAAATCTTGTATATTTTGATTTTTTCCCCTCAAGTCATTCTTAAGACTTCTTTGTATTTGGATGGTTGACAATTGTCATTCCAGTCCTGCATCCTTAAAAAAAAAAAAAATTTACCCGCTTGAGTTAAAAAAAAAGAATAGTAAAAAGTAAGTGAACCTAAATAAGTTCAATATATTTATTTTTGAAAAAACAAATTAAATAAAAATAGATGTGAGTTTTAAAGGATATTAAAAATTTGGGGGAATGGGGATGGAGCGATGTAGAAACCCTAACTAGTTTTTTCCTGCATAACCCTAACCAGAGAAGGATGATTTAGTTGTAGTAACTTGGAGTACGTCGATTATCGTGATTGGATTATTACCAACCAAGATAAAAAGTGGGAACTTTACATTTTTCTAATTTCTCTATTGTGATTTGTTTCATTTCTTTTTGTGGTGAGGGTTAGCGGGTTTCTGTGACATTTTGTGGGGTTTTTGATATTTTTAGTTCTTTCTGTAATTTTTGTTTTATCCCTTATAGTTTCTTGGCTGTGTTCCCTTCTATATTGTTTTTTGTGTTTGGCGGATGATGATTGTCTTTCACTCACTTGTTATCGGGGCTACAATCTAGCACTATCTTTGTCGATTGAGGGGGTGAATAGTTGACATGCATACAAATGTGTTGGGTTTTGTTTCGAATAATGAACGAAAATTGTTGCAGGTTTTAGAGACTGATGAGGGTCGTTGGCTAGGGAATGATTCTCTGCTAGGAGACACTAATGGATCCATAAATCCAACCAGATCTTCCTTAGCAAATATTTTCACATGTTGAAGAGATAGGGATCGAAGAAAGTTGAAGGCATATAAAGCACAAGAGGGTCTACGGAGGTTTGTTCTTGGCAAGGATGTAAATTTAGAAAGGATGGAAGCATTGTCAAGATGTACCCTAGTTGGAAGACTTGAGTCGGTGAAAGTTACCAGAGTTGAATTGGTGGAATGGGTGATTAAACAATGGACTCATATGTTTGGTTATGCTCTTTGAATCAACATGTTGGTCAACAGGTTGATATGCTTTATTTTCCTTGACTCTGAACACATTCAAACTATGTTGAATGGGGTTTGGTTGATGAAGGAGGGTTCATTTTTTTGAAGCGTTGACATCCAACCTTTACCCAAAGAAGGAAAAACAAATGTGGCCTCATATATGGATCCTTGTTCCAGGTTTCCTGCTAGAGCACGGGACTACAAGTGTTTTGGAGGATTTGGAAAAATCTATGGGTAAGTTTATTCGGTTGGATAAAAAGAATCCTTTTGGTATGGAGAAATGGATAGCCCAAGTTATGGTTGAAATGGACATTTATGATGGGCTTCCTCCTAAATTAGAGATTGAATGGGGATGCGGGGACGGTCTTAGCAGTCACTCAAAAATTTGATGCTCTGGCCTCACCCTCAAATCAGTTGACTCTGTCGTTCGTTTCACATACATGTATGAACACCCATGTTTCTCTGATTCCTTATGAAGACATGACTAAGGATGAATTAATTTTTTATCAAAGTATGGAGAAGGATTTGGATAGAAGGTTGTGGGGTTTATGGTTTGGGTCAGAATTATCTACTCATAGTAGGGTTCTTATTTCTGATTTAAAATATTTCGATAAAGAAATTTTTTCTCTTGATAGGGGTAGTTTGGTGGAAGTTGGTGTGGGTCCTTCTGATTAGGATACAAACTCCTTGTCTTTTGCTAAAGGAAGGCTTGTGTGCCATTTTCCTAAAACCCTAGATTCAAACCCTAACAAACCTTGTACTATCGCAATTGATAGTAATCCAATTTTACCTCCCTCAAACTTGATTACCCCCTTGAAAGAACCCTTAAATGTCTTTTCAAAAAACCCTTTTGAGAATGTGGAGGTGTCTCTAGTTCATACACTCATATTTCAGAATGTTACTATTCGTAACTAGAAGAAAAAGAATAAAGGAGGGGTAGCTACTTCTTCAGATTATGAGTACAAACCTCTATCCTTGAGATGAAGCTTTTGTTATTCCTTCTGCTCTTGATAATTCTCCCCATACATGGGCCCTTAGAGCAGAGCATCCCACAAACATTGTGTCTTAATGTCTCTTTTTTCATTGAACGCTCGTGGATTGGGTAGGGTTTCGAAGGTTAGGGCTCTATCCAAGCCGTTAAAAACTATTGGCCTTGTTGTTATTTTATTATAAGAAACAATGTGTTCAGATTGGCAGGCTATCGAGGTAATGCCAAAAATGTTACATGGTTGGGAATTTTGTGCTATTAATTCGGTTTGGATTTTAGGTGGTCTTTTGTCTGTTGGAATACTTTTTTTATCAGTTTAATCCTTTTATAACAAAAGGAGGCATTTTAATGGAGGCATGTTTAATTTTTTTTATCATTATGTATCAATCCTGAACTATTATGGGCCTAGAAAGAGAGTGAGTATTTTTGGGACCATTTGGAATCTTATGGTTTATTGGGAATCAACAACTTAATTATGGTTGGTGACTTAAACCTCACTTTGTCCCTTACAAAAAATTGGGGTCATTCTACTTGAATGAATACTACAGTTAAGTACTTCACAACTTTATTGTAGAGGACTAATCTAGTGGATCTGGAGCTTGTTAAACTAGAGCCTACTTGGTCTAATGGCAGATGTGGTCAGGAAAGAATTTGCAAACGTTTAGACAGATTTTTTATAAACGCAAATATTCTTCAATATTTGCAAAAGTACAAGACCTGGGTGGAGAAGTCAAGGATCTCTGATCATTATCTTATTCTATTGTGACTGGACGAGATTAAGATTTCTGGTAACTATCCTTTTAAATTCAATAGCTCTCAGATTCTTAATGAGGATTTTTGTAGCATGGTTAGAGAGAAGTGGCAGAGTGTTGTGATTTAGGATGAATGCAACCCAATGGATTTATTGGTTAAGAAGTTAAAATGCTTGAAGAAGAAGGTAATTAGTTGGATTAAGGAACATAAGAAGAAGGATAGAGAAACATATTGTCATATTGACAATCAGATGAAGGAGATCATAGAAAATAGTATTGATTTCATTCTGAATGAGGAGGAGAGGATGGTTATTAGAGGTCTGGAAAACAAAAGGTCATCTCTACTGAAACATGAAGAAATGGAGTGGAGATGGAAGAGCCGTTCTCTTTGGGTTTCTTTGGGGGACAATAATACTCGGTTTTTTCACCCTTTGCCTCTTGTAGAAGGAATCAAAACGCTATTTGGGAACTATGTGATAGGAATGGGAATGTGATAAAATATCGGGAGGGGCTAGAGGATCTGGAGAAGTCTCATTTTAGTTACCATTTCAAGGATCCTAGTTTGTGTAAAATTGATGCTCAATTGAAGGTTATTAGTCATCTACCTGCTTTATTTTCTTTGAAGGAAGGGGAAGGTATTGGAGTCCCTGTTTCCTTAAATGAGATTGAAACTGTTTTGAAGCAATTTTATAAGGATAAAATTCCAGGTCCAAATGGTTAGATCATTGAAATTTTCCATTCTTTCTTTGATGTGATGGGTAAGGACATCCTTTTTGTGGTAGAATTCTCCAGGATGGAAGGACAAATATCGGGAGCTCTGAAATCCATTTTTATCACTCTAATTCCAAAGTGCTACAAGCCCAATTCTTTTAATGATTTTAGGTTGATTGCACTGTGTAATTTGGTCTATAAGATAATCACAAAAATTATTGCAAATAGATTGAAGCCTTTTTTTATCTAGAGGGATATCAAAAGAAAAATTTGGGTTTATGACTGATAGGCAAATTACGGATGCTATTGGTTTCACACAGGAGGTTATTCATTCCATTAAACAAAAGGATATGGAAGCAATTATGTTGAAAATGGACTTTGTGAAGGCTTATGATAGGGTGGACTGGGTTTATCTAAGATTACTTTTACTTCAAATTGGGCTTCCCATTTTGGTTACAGACTGGATTATGTTCTCTGTGATGTTAGCCCAATACTCTGTGTTGATAAATGGATCTCCAACATAATTCTTCAAGGGTTCCATAGGAATTCAGCAGGGTTTCCCCTTGTCACCTTTGTTGTTTCTCCTGGTTATTGAGGGTTTGAGTCGCATGATTGCAAAACAAAGACTGGAGGTAAAATGCGGGGGGGGGGGGGNTGGAGGTATTTTGCATATATTTTTTAAGTTTTATGTGATGCTTCGAGGGTGGAGTTAAGTATTACAAAATCATGCTTTTATTACTAGAATATTGAAGGTGAAGTTATGAATCTGATAACTTCCTTTCTACCTTTCAAATTTAGTAGTCTAGGTGATGGATTTAAATATCCAGGGTATTTTATTAACCTGGTGGTTATAGGATTGAGGATTGGTTATGGTTGGTGGAGAACTTTGAGAAAACGATAAATCATTAGACCTTTAGATTAGTGTCAAATGGTGGCAGATTGACCTTGCTTAAAGCATTTTTTATTGGCATTCCCGTTTATTAGTTTTCTCTTTTTCAAGTACCAAAAACTATTATGAAAATGCTTGTTATCATGGATCTTGTAGTTTCCATGTAGAGTAGTCCTGTACAAGATGGCAGAGGGGACGAGCAACTATAGTTGCGAACCATGAAAACCATAACCCCCAAAGATGGATGGTTGTCACGCCGGTTAGTATTCCCTTTGCTTTATGCCACTAAAGAACCCAAGTGACAATGGGGGAGACCCAGA
The DNA here is from genome assembly GCA_001517045.1 of Pseudotsuga menziesii. Lineage (NCBI taxonomy): Eukaryota > Viridiplantae > Streptophyta > Pinopsida > Pinales > Pinaceae > Pseudotsuga > Pseudotsuga menziesii. Next base: position 118,511 of record LPNX010654720.1, read on the forward strand.
CCTATCCTGAAAGGATAGACCTAAATAAAATCATCATATCAAACCCTAACAAAGAATATGTAAGGTGAATGCTTGAAGCCCTAGATTTAAGATATAAGCCACAAATTAAGGAGTGTTTGAGTAGAGGTGGTTAAAGATGATGGTAATGTTACTCAAGCAAGATAACGTATTGACTTATGAATATTGGGATCGAATATAGGATTAGTGTGCTGGTTCAAATGATCAAACCTGAGACCCTGGGGGATTTAAGAACAAAGATAGAAAATTCCTAGGATGAGGTTGATGCAAAGAATTGAGGCTTTCAAAACACTTGCTTGGATGGAAGATTCATCAATATGAGAAAATCCAAGTGAAACAAGGAAAAAGATGCACAGGGAACTGGTTGTCAGACTAGAAGGGGTGCTTTTCTCCCTAAGAATCAGTGCCTGGAGATGGGAACTGATGGATGACAAAACCCATATCTCCAAATTCACAGATTCCTAGTGAAAATCGATCTGGTGATTTTTCCTACCTCTAACAAGGGTTTTTTCAGTAAAATAGTTGATGGGAAATGCATGAAAAAATTAAATACAGATAAATTGGTTGAGAAACTAACCCGAGATATGTAGATGCTTTCCTGGATAATGAGGACTGCTTCCTCACAGATCAAATGAGAAACTCATACAAGATTTGACGAATTCATTTTTTTCGATGAACCTAACATCCTCTCTACCTTCCACACAAAGGAAAATCAATAAGTAATGGCAAACAAATAGGGATAAACAAGAAAGAAGCTAAAGATCAAGAAGTAAAAAGTCATAAAGAAGTAAGCACTCCATGTTGAAACCTAGATTTGGAGCAAGATGCCAAGATGAAGATTCACCAATCCGCTCCTTCTCCAAGTCGCCTTTTTTGCTTGTAAATCAAAGGGATCTAAAAGATACAAAAATTATATGTTGAAGAAACTCAGTGCAAGAGAGAAAAAATTTCAATCATTATCTCAATCATTCATCCACATATACACATGTGTAGAATCCCAGAAATATCTCATTATTCGGAAGTTTCAATGCTAGAACTCATCTTTACAATGGGGGGATCACCTCTATTAAATAGCTTGAGATTGTGTCTACATTTTACCTAACTATCATCTGATGGTTGAGATGAAGACAACATCAACGATGGAGATTAAAAATACATAGATCAATACATGGATCAAGATGACCACATCAAATGGGGGTACACTTTGCTGAAGGACGCCTTCCTAAGATGAAAGTCACAACATAACATAAGATATAACATGATAGTACATAAAAGGGGGTCATTAGGGGCTTAATTCACCCTATGCCCCATTACAACCTCCAATTATAGGATATAACAATATAACATATCAATTATCCAAGTGAGGGGCACCCCTTGGGGGACGTCATCACTGGTTAAGCAAAATAAAAGAATCCTGGACCAAATGCTGACTGAAGATGCCGAGGAACTGTCCTGGGAGCCATAACATACCATCTAAGAAGTTTCCATGCCATTTCCTTGAACCAACATGCCAAATCGATTTTTTTCAGTGAATTTCCTAGTTCATTTATGGTGGGACATCCTCTGAAAAATAATAAAATCATCATAACTCGATCTATGCGGAGAACTGGGGAAAACTAACTGTATTGGATGATATATAAACATAGAAGAATGGTATACGTGACTACTCATTCCCCCTGGAACACTACAATTCTCTAGAGACTAGGAGAACCAAAAAGTCAGCAATTTGTAATAAAGGTTGATCATTTAACCAATAATAAAGTGATGATAATCACTGATCATGAGATCCAGGGCCAAACTCTGAAAACCAAGACCGCAGTATTGGTCCTGAGCATGTCTGGAGCAAATATAAGCATTGTATTGTTTTTGAGTCACTACCCTTGGGAAACATGTTTGACTTGGTCAACTAGGTTGACCAGGTCAAAGTACCCAAAGTGGAGGTGAGATACTGTACCAATATGATCCTGCATGCATCCAAGGTAAGAAATGCTCCAATGATGTATATCAAAACCCAACTTAAATCATGTTATTCATAATCATGGTGACAACAATAATATAATAAGTAAGATATACCTATGCCTTTGAAAAATCTTAGAACCTTCTGGAAGTCTCTTGTGCATGCCATGCTTACAAATTTTAAACAATGTGCTCGTGTTGGGTGAGGATGGAAAACAAGGCTAAGGTAAAGGGAGATGATTTATAGTTGAATTTGACGATATGATCTCTCAAAATGATGAAAATTACACACGACGACAGTGACATATACATGACATATGAACAATAAGGGATGGTGGTGTCTCACAAGTGTATGAGTTGATATGAAAAGAGCCCATTCAACTCTAACAACATGTCTACAACTCACATCCAAGCTAAGAAACAAGATCCATGAGGATCTTTACTAGGACCCTTGCGTTGAGTACACAAGAAATTGTACTGAAGAGATCCTAAGGGACACTGTGAATTAGCGGTCTCTTGCCCTATTTCACATCAAAACCCATAGGCTCAGTGAGGAAATTAATCATTACATTTCAATAGTGACCAACAATCTTTAGATTTAGCATTTATTTATCCACTGCTTTTAATCCTTTCACAATTTACTTTATATCCCTTTTTGAGTTGTGTCTAAAGGCATAGTTTTCTTTTATTTGAGGGCTTTGCATTTCAACAGATAGAACTTATAGCACATAATGAATGTAATGATGGTATACATATTGCTTTGAGTTTTAGTTGACACTCTTCGAGAAACCAAGGGGGAATATCCACAGTTAGGACCAAACATTGGGGGCAATCGACCAGAGAGGTCAAGGCTTCAAAACCCAACTCTCCTAAGCTCAGGAACCAACACTAGCGAGTTCTTATAGCCCAGAAGGATCAAGGCATCGACAAATCTTGTTGCACAACTCAGAGCCGAGACACAAAACAACATGGGATCCATCATGCATAGGGGTCAAAGTGGGGAAAGTGATCTTCAAGATCATAGGTCTAAATCAATTTAAGTCATGGGATAAAGTTCAAATAACAGATGAACTGGATGGATGGGGACAAATGACATATCAGACCAACACACCATTAAGGTTTAATCATTTGTGTAAAGCGTGGCATGAGCAACAGTCTTCAACATTAATTCCTTTGATTAGTCTTAGCACAAGTTCAAGCATTAGTACAAATATAAGCATAGGTCACCATGATCATCCTAGAAAGACAAGAATAAGTGTTTAATATACATCATAGAGCAAAAACAAACCAAGGAAACATATCCCTGATCTCACCATATATACCTGTCTCCATATGATAAGCCCCTCTGTAACTATGTGTACCATATCTTTTCTGCTACTATGCCCAAATGAATTATGTCATCACTGAAAGCATCTCAATGGACTAGTGAATCTTAGTCCTGACAAGGAAACATTGCTGAACAAGGCTCTGAAATGGCCAAGGATGTAATGATCCATGCTAAAACCCCATGTGAATGAATAGCTTGAAAAAATAAAGAGATCAATTTGTATGATGCATTATGGTACCTCAGCTGCAAATGTATATGCGATAACAATGATGAAAGGTATCATGTTTAACTTTTTGTGGTTTGGCAATGTCGGGGGAAAGAAATTACACATGGTAAATTGGGAAAAACTATCTACCCCAAATACTTGGGCATGATGGGACATACAAAATTTGATTTGGTTCAATAAAACCCTATGTTTAAAGAGCTTATGACGAGGACTTTATGGTCATGGTCTTTGGACAGAGGTTCTACGCAACAAATATTTCAAGGGCGATCTCTTAAGGTGGATTAGAAAACCGTGAAAGGTTTTGAGGAATTCGTTTAGCTTTTGGTTTTGATTTACCAAAGTTTATCCTTGGTTAGTAATGGTCTCTCTTGGCAGGTTGGTGATGGTACAAATATTATGGTAGGTATAGATCCTATTTTAGGAATGGAAGATAATTACAGGCTTTCTTCTTATATCAAGGATTATCTTTTTGAATTAAATTTCATCACATTGGCTCATATCAAGAGGCCCCAATGACTTCATGGTAGTAATTCTTATTGGATTACATTGGAAGATCTTGGATTGGGAAGCATATGGGTGGTGGAATGGATGGCTTACATATCTAGTCTCAATACTATTGGTTGCAGACTCACAGACAAAAAAGATAAACTAATATGGTCACGTAACACAACATCCGGTACTATCACGGTTAAGATTCCTTATATTGTGATAGTATAGGAAAATATTTTTTTGTCCTAAATGGTGGTATAAGAAGATCTAGAAGTGGAATTTACCCATTTAATTGCGATGCTTTTTTTGGTTTGCACTTGAAAGTTGTCTCAAGACTTGGGACAATCTGATGGCTAGAGTTTGGTATGGTCCAAGTTTTTGTTCACTTTGTAGACAAAGTATGGAGTTTGTGGACCATATTTTTGTTATGTGTCATTTTTCGATTCAAATTTGGAAGAACATATGCAATTTGTTGAATATTGAACATAATTGGGGTAGGCTTCCTTTTGAGCAGAATTTTCATCATTGGATTTTCAATTGTTCAAATCATAGCACCTTACTAGTGTTTATTTCCTGGGGCATTTGGAATGCTAGGAATGCTCTTTTATTCGAGGACATGATTCTTGTCTTGGATGACATCTGTTACCCCTAAAGTTGAACCTAGACTACAGGGGTTCAAGCTTAAAGAAATCTTTAAAAAAATATAATTCAATAAAATCAAAATAAAAACTGGGTTGGTATATAATCAAAGATGTAGGAAAATAACATAATCATTAAAGATCTGTATGACATAGAATGGAATACAAAATTCAATATCGAGGGAACTATGAGCATGAATTTATGGAATGAGACTGACTCTGTCACTAAAGATTTGAAAGATAACTGTATTTTATCATAAGAATCATGTAATGGAATGTAATTGACCATATATAGGATAAATAATAAAAAATACAATTCATAAAATACAAAATCAACTCATAATCATAATCATATCAAAGCAGAACCTGTATTGAAGATGCATAGAGTTTCATGTCATACAACATACATCAAAATTGGATTCCCATCTCCAATTGCCACCCTTGTCATATCTAGCTATTATCCTTATATACAAAACTTCGCAATCTCTAAGATAGCTATCAGATCCTATTTCTATGGATCGAATTCTTTCAAAAATAGAAAAGTCGATCTTCTTAAAGCAGTTTTAGTACAAATGCAATACAAGATACAAAATAGAAATAGACATTTGTCATATCTTAATTGTTTTCAAAAACCAACTATGATTCTAAGTCTAAAGACTCTTAGAAGCCTCTGCCAAGACAGTTAGATCACTCAAAACCTGGGATCTTTTTTGCAATCTGGCAAACTCAGCATCTTTGTTATCCATTTGATTGTGCGCCTCCTTACTCTGAGTCTTCATGTGTTCGAACTGCTTTTGGATGGTTCTTTTCTCTTTCAAAAGGTCTTTGGATATTGAAAGTAACTTTTGATAATCTGCCTCCTTCTCCTCCAAATCCTCTCGTAGTATTTTATTTGCTGTCATTAACTTCTCATTGATACTCTGTAAAAACCTAGTTTGCTCCTTATATGTCTACAAAGATTTCTTAATCTGGTTCAATTCTGGAGTTATTTCAATGGCTTGCTCTTTCATAAGGACCTCATCTTATTGTGGAAGCTTCGAGACTGAACAATCTTATGAACACACTTGTTTATTTGTGCAAAAGATTTCTGGTATAGACCGTGCAATTCCCTGAACATCAATGAACTTCTCATTATCTAAACAATATTGACCTTTGGATGTGTGTACAGTTTCTTCGCTGAAAACATCATTTATCATCACAATTTCTTCACAGTCTTCATGTCCCGATTTCATTTTTGCCTGCAATTTTCTTCTTAACCTAGTCCTAGGCTTCATACCAATGCTCTATGACTTCAACAGCTGAACACGAGCTTCATTCTTTGAAGTTATATTCTTTAACATAATACTTAATGTTTCAGGGTTTTCATCTGTAATTGAAACTTCAGGAAACAAATTATTCTGATTTGGTTCTTCTACAAAACCCTTACCTTCTATTACAACATATTTAGTTTGTTTTTCATGATTTCTCGTTTGCTGGTTCAAGTCTTCTGTTACCTTTTTTCCCTTCTCTTTGGTCTTTTCTTGAAACCCTATTTCTGACAGCAAACTTTCCCAAGTTCATCCTTCTCTATGCAATTGTGAAATCAACAACAATTTTATTAAACCCTGATGGTATACAGAACGAGCAGTATGCTCTGGATGGCCTTGAACCCACGTAACCATCTTTTGCAGGATCTTCAATAGATAAAATGGGAGATTGAACTTCCAGCTTCCATTGAGGTGCATCAACAACCGTAAATGACATTTGAGAACCCTGTCATACCGACCTTCGCATGTAATATAATTTTGCACCATTTCCAAGGGAATTTGCCAGTTAGGTTTTATCTTGCTCACATGAATACCATTTTTCCAGTCTAATTTTTCAAACCCTGGCATTAAGAATTCATCGTAATTTCCTTGAAAATCCTGCTGCTTAAACCATCTTTCTCCTTGTGCTGGAACCCCTATTGCTTCTGCAATAGACTCTTCGTTCACCATAATATTTAAACTCTTGAGCTAAACCATTCCATCCTTATAATTTTTTATGAAGGCCATAGTCACATGTGCATGATAACCTTGCAATTTTTCACAGAAAGCAAACCATCCCGCACTTTTCATCAGCTGGGATGACCTTGGAAATTGCAGTATCCATTGTGTGTTATCGGGTTCCAGTGTGCAAACCAGGCCTCCTGGTCTTCTTTTCACCACGATTTCTGAATCCTCTTCCTCTGTTATTTTCGACATTTCTACAAACTTTTCAAAATATACACTTCCCATAACTAATGGAATTCGAGAACATTAACATGACAAGTTTTAGGGAAATATAGAATATTATTGTCAACTGTCAACACTGTCATCGTTGGTACCATTACTCATTACACGAAATGTCTCGATTTCATATGAAGAACATTTGTGAAAGCAGATGAGTGACACGATGCATAAAATTATTATTTAGACAAGACTGTTTTTAAGAAATAATAATGATCACAGTACCGAGCCTGTCACATATATAATATGTTTACATACATCCATATACCATAGTTTCTTTGCCATATGTTTTACAACAAATGGTATTCATGAATAAAACCATCAATGCAATACTTTTAAGGAATGCTGCCAGTTTGAGGAGTGCTGCCAGTTTACAAAATCCAATTCATAATATAAAACCTCTTGCTCTTAATATAGGTTCGTAGTTTTAAATAAATGATTTGAGCCTTCAAAAGAAATTATAATAAAAAAATATAAAAATTATGACATTCAAAGGTATAAAACAAGGTAAAAGTAAGGAAATGAACTCATCATAGTAAAAAATCTATAAAACCCTAGGATTAAAAATGAAAAAACAACCTTAGAGATAACAACATCTTTGTAAAAATTCTCAGCATGAATAAGGACTATCACTCTATTGAAATGAGCAGATCTAAAAGCAGTTTAATATCCGTTATTCCTTTAACTCAGGATGTTGCTGGGTTCTTTGATGGTGCAACACAAGATGGACTTTGTGTAGCTGGAGTTCATCTTTTACTGAATGATACACACTATTTTAAGTTGAAATTGAATCGCTGTCGGGGTACAAATACTAAGGCTGAATTACTAGCTTAATGTCATTTATGCAAGGTGGCTTTAACTTTTGGTATTGATGCAATTAAGATATTTGGTGATTCTCAAGTTATTATAAATTGGGCAAAGAATATTGGAAGTATGCAAGTTATAACTCTTGCAAATTGGTGTTGGAGAACAAAAAGTATACTTTCAGGTTTTGATAGTCTTACAAGGGAAAAAATGAGGTTGCAGAACAACTCTCTAAGGGGGCCTTGTTTACTGAGGAAGGATTTCTGCCGTGGGAGGAATTTATTAAAAATCAACTAGAATGTAGTGGCTCTTGGAATATCGTTTGGTCTTGATGCTGGTCCATGCATGTATGTTGTGTAATTTTCTTGGCAAGTCTCTCGGGAGGTGTTTTGTCTTGGTTATCTTGGTTATGTTGTTATCTTTTTGCTGAAAAAATAGAGGTGAGTTTGTTGAATTTTTTGTATTGTTTTGACATAAATATTTAATATGATTAATATATAAACCATTTTTAAAATACTACATTACTTTTAAATTATCAAATTCAACAATACAATTAATACAATTTCTCATAATTAAAAATTCAAATTTTAATTTTAAACTTAAATTATAAATACAAATTAATTAAGTCATAATTACAAATATTAATAAAGCAATTTATTTTCTTTTACAAATAATAATACAAAATCCAAAACTCATACTATATTAAAAAATATATTCAAAAATATTAAGCTATAATTATATTTATTAATATTTTTTATAGATTTAAAAGTTTTTTAAAAAACTATATCAAACTAAACAATAGACCATGATAAAAATTTTCACATTGAAAAAACATAAAATATAAAATTGCATATTTTATTTTTAGAAATTAATTTAAAGATAACACATTAGTAATACTATTTTAATAAAAAGATATATATTTAAATGTTGTAGAAATGTTTTGATTAGGTTAAAAAATTAAATTGTATATATAAGAATGCTGCTGACAGCAAAACTATATTATATTTTACAAAATTTATGAACTTTTTAAAATTTTTATATTATATGTAATTTAAAAAAAATAATATTAATAATAAAAATATTTTTTAAAAAATATATAAGCCAATCAAAATTCAAATATAATAAATAAAAACAAATTAATAGTATTTTAGATAATTTTGATTTATTTACCTCCTATGAAAGACAAGTACTAATAACAGAAATAAAGCGCTTTCAATGATAAAGGAATTTTAAAATTAACTTCTAAATTTAAATTTATGTTCATTGAAAACGTTCTGGAACAGCAGATACAGTCCAACAACCGACAACCGAATAGCAAAGGCAAAATAATTTTCATTCTTAACCACAAAATCCTCACTGCAACACACCGACACGTTACACCTGGTTCTCATGGTGCACCACTACTGAAAACGTGTACAGCTCAGGGGATATCATCTTCCAGACTGAATTTCTAAATCTCTCTGGCACCTAGTTCAAACTTGTAGCTTTTGCAGAACTCATATATTGCTATAGCACCCCACGCACGCTATTTCTCCATCTGGAGGTCCGAATTCAATAGAGAAAACTATCACCTGAACATTGTGTATTAACCTCCTATTGGATATTGTTATAGATAAATACCCGCCAATTGAGTTATGGTCAGAATTCTGTAAATCTGGGTGAGTGCAATCCTAATGGGGCACACGCGGTCTGATTTGAAGCCGGACATTGTTGATAATGTTGATGTGAAGCAGCCATTGTTGCAACATGTGGGTCAGAACAGTAGAAACAAAAGCGAGAACGCTTTTCATGCTCAGAATTTGCAGGCGAGTGCTGCAATTGCTGTTTTTTGTACTGCAGTTGTGGCCTTGGGGCCTTTACAATATGGGTTTTGTGTAAGTTTGTAGAACCATTTTAATCTTATATCTATTTTTTCAAATGTTCTGATCGAGAGCATTTTATAGATTCAGATTAGAATGGAATGCTTACAATTATTGGATATTTATGTTGTATGCTTGTGTGCATTCTCTCTTGTTGTCTATGTCATGAACGCTTCAATATATTTGCAGTTTGAGTTTGGGTTTGATTTAGCACATACATATAGCCATGGCTGATTACTTTAAATCACTGGTATTTTATGCATACGATGAACTTTAGTGGATAACGTATATTTTAATATAATCAAATATGAGAATCATGAATGCTTTTGAGGATTAATTTAGTAGAACATTTATCTCTGATACCCATTACCCATGTTACTGATCTTATCTTCACTGCAAGCCTGCGTTGTGCTTCTGTCGTTAAGACTATACTTCTAAGTGCCCTCATGGCTACTTCAAAGTCGCTACCAAGTCCATGGTAATGGAACCTTGTTCTATGGTATGAAACTCTTTGTTTCGCAAGCCGGTTGGGTCAAAATCTATTTTTTCGTTGGTGATGGAGTTCTTAGTAAACTCAAAAGCTTCAATCATCTGTGCTTTTTTTATATCTTTAATTGCTTAAATATCGCTGTAGTTTGATATGTATGTGGAGATATTCCTGATGGGATACTAGATTCAATTGTCTATCTTATGAAATTGAAGGCATAACTATAATTGGCCCAGAATTACTGATGGCAATCATCCTGTTTCAGAATGGATATTCATCCCCAACTCAGACTGAGATAATGAGCAGTCTAGGCCTGACTGTCTCTCAGGTATCTTATCTTATCCTTTAAAGTTGATTGGTATACTACTTTATTAGGGCTACACAGTAAGGCTTGACAAGTGAAATTCTTATTTTATATGGCCATAGGAGAAAGGAATCTGAAGCTAAATTTTTTCTGACAGTTCTCTTTATTTGGATCATTATCCAATGTGGGTGCAATGGTGGGAGCGATTGCCAGTGGGAAAATTGCTGGCTTCATAGGACGAAAAGGGGTCAGGAACAAAATTTTCAAATTTTGGTTCTTGAATTTTGTATTAGCAACCTTCAATCTATCTAACATTCAAGATTTGGTTTGATGGTCCTGTTAACGGGGAAATGCAGGCATTAATAGTAGCTGCAATCCCAAATATTATTGGATGGGTTGTGATCGCTTTTGCACACGTAAGTTCTTTAAGATGGAAATGATGAATAAAGTGAATTATCTAATTCCCAATGAATTGTGATCAGATACAGAATACGATTCCAAAAGATTGTTAAACCCTCTAGACGAAATCAATTGTGGTGAGACGAATACTTGCATGATGATATTGTTGTTGGATTCATTCCTGGTTCGGTAATGTATGTGGTAAGTCACACATGATGCAGTCGTCTCCAGCTGCAGAGTATTCACAGGCCAGGAAGAGATTTAGCACAGTTTTCAGGATAAGAACAGATTTAGCATAAACCGAAAGCAAACTCCATTACATGGGCTGTCAAACAATACTAAGGAGCAACCTCTTATTAAAATTCAAAACAAACTATACAATCTGGCATTCCATTACATACTCGGGGCATAGAGGCCTCTCGTACTTAAAAGCAAAAAGTTCGGCCTCTTCTCTCGGATCCATGAGTTTTTATGAAACCTCAACTAACTCTCCCAATCCCAACCTAGAAAATAGTCAATTGCTCCCTTATTTCCTAGACAAAAGCAGAGCAGTTGAACAAACGGCTACTTTTAGTAAAACAGAACCCTAACAATCCTGAGCAAAAAAACGAATCAATGCAACATGGAAGAAGTCTGTTAATGAAGATACTCAGCATCATCCTCCCCTTTTCTTAGAAAATCTGAACCTCCTTGTTCAGTGTCATAGGGTGTAGTTGCTCAGCTGTACTTAAAAAAGTCAGCTGCTGTGATCCAAGTGTTGTAGGAATTCGTCAGGTCTTCCCACTTAACACAATACAGCTTGTATGACCTGGACCGTGTAGCAGGCAATTTGGTATCTTACACTATTTTTTCTTCTTTAGCAAGTACTTGGTCTAGTTGTTATTTTGCTTCTCATTTTGATCATCATTCATCTGGTCTGGTCATCGTTTGTCCCAGCTGCGTGTGAATGAAGGTTAGCTATTTAAAAAACAGGATTGATGTCTAAGTCCCCCAGCAGTTCAATCAGATAAACATTCTCATTTATCCTGTTTGTAATTTTTCAAGGCCCGATTTCCATGGGATTTAACTTGTTGTAGGTATCTTGGGATACCTATCCTTGCGCAAATGTACCATGACCATTTTCTCCCTCCTGAAAGACTTTTTTTCTCCTATGCAAATCAGCACTTTTCTTATATTGTTCATTTATTGACTGCAATTTGTGCTTAACTTGTTGATGTAACTCACAAATATTTTCTAGAAAATCTGTAGCATCTTGTCTGATATATGGGTTTACAATCAAATTAGCTAAGTCCATAATTCCCTTAGATACACAATTTGAAATGCAGACTTACCTGTAGATATATTTATGCTGGAATTATAGGCAAATTCAGCTTGGGTATTGCCAAATCCCATTGTCGAGGATTGTCACCTACCAGGCACCTTAATAGATTTCCCAAGCTCCTATTTACCATCTTGGTTTGACCATCAGTTTGGGGGTAGTATGCTGAACTGAATTGCAGCCTCTGTCCAACTTTTTCCACAAGACTCCCTAACATTGGCTTAAGAATTTGGTTTCCCTATCACTGGTTATGGTTTTTGGAATATCATTTAACCATACTATTTCCCTAAAAACAAATGTGCCACTTGATTTGTATCATTCATCTTCTTATAGGGTATGAAATGGGCCATTTTAGAGAAGTGGTCCACCACTACAAACACAGAATCATGACCTCTTTGAGTTTGTGGCAGCCCCAGGACAAAATCCATGGAAATATGAGTCCATGGTTCTTTTGGCACATGTAAAGGCATATATAGGCTTGTATGCCTCTTTGAGTTCATGGCAACCCCAAGACAAAATCCATGGAAATATCAGTCCATGCTTCCTTTGGCATATCTAAACTTTAAAGGCATATATAGGCATGTATTCTGCTGCCCTCCTTTTGCCATTTGGCACACCCTACAAGCAGTAACAAAGCTGTTCACATCTCTTCTCATATTAGGCCAAAATATTTTTTCACTCATTAATCCAAAAGTCTTATCCCTTCCAATTTCCAAAGTGACTGCCCAACCCATTTGAGTGCATCTCTCTCACAAGGTTTTCTCGCCTTGATCCAAGGGAATGCAACGCTGAAAACCCTTCAACAAAAATCCATCTACTAAGAAAAAGTCTTTAAATGAATACAAACCAATATGGTCTTGTCTACTTAGAATTGCATAAATGCTGCCAAGATATGGATCATAGACATATTCACTCTTCGTTTGTTCAAAGCCAACCAGCTCATTAATCATTACAACCTGCAGATGACGCTTTCTACTTGAGGCATCATTCGTTACATTGGTTTTACCACTCCTATGCCGCACAACAAATATGTCTGCCTGCAAAAATGAAGCTCATTTGGCATGTTTGTGGGACAACTTACCCCTGGGAATTTATGTACTTCAAGGCTTGGTTATCAGTAATGCCTCCAGCATTTTAGCATTTTAAGGTTTGTACCATCACATAGAATTACATATCATTAGTGGTATACTTATTTTTAGTTTTGTTTAATTTCTCACTGAAAAAGGCCACAGGTTTACCTTCTTGACTTAGTACTCCAATAGCTACCCTTGAAGAATCGCACTCAACTGTACAGAGTTTCTCATAGTCTGGAATAGTAAGAATTGGTGCTTCTGTAACCATTCTTTTGAGTTGTTCAAAACTCACAGCAGCTGCCTTTGTTCAAGTAAAGACTTTCCCTCTAGTGCAATTAGTCAAGTGCACTTCTACTATTGAAATTCCTAATGAATCTCTTATAAAATTTCACCAACCCATGGAATCTTCACTTTTATGTTAATTTGAGAAGTAGGCTGAGTTACCCAATATCTTGTAGGGGTGATTAGCATATTTTTCACTTGCAATTTTCATCACAAATTTTAGTAGGGTTGACAGTTTGATGGAGCTTTGGAGGCCTATGTTTCATGGTGTTGTGATGACGTACTAGTGTTGATGATCCCCTGATTTATTTTTGGCCATTTTATGTGGATGATTGAGGTTCTTTGGCACCTGTATTATTCTGGTAGCCATTATTATGTAGCAGCAACAGTATTGAAATGATCATTTGAGGATGCGCCTACTGATTGTTGGAGCTGGGGTCATAAAGGGGTAGTGATAGGCCTGTAGCAGATTATTATGTCTCCTTCATCCATAGAGGGGAACGTTAACGACTTGTGGATGCCTTATGCCATTGGCATATGCACATTGAGGAGGGCGTCCATCCTTTGGAGCCTTGTTTCACACTTATTTGAGGGCCAATCTGCTTAGGAGTGTCCACCTTGAAGGTGAGGCAAGGTAATGGATTTTTCATCAACCAGCAGAACAGAAAGAAAGCTCAAGAGTCATTCTAGCAAGGAATAAAGATTTGGTCCTGATGACAGAGAATGCAATATGGGATATCATAATTAAGGGGTATTTCAGAAGAGATTAATAATCATTTCAGACCTATCATGATAGCAGTTAGGATCATAAGGCTTATCCCTGCATAGTCTTGTTGTCACATATATAGTAGCTGGGCTACTTTTGTTCCTGAGCAGTACCGAGCAGTGCTTTGAGTCCATCCTTTACTATGAGATCAAGAGATGATGAGCCAGCAGTTGATGATCTCTCACTTTCAGCAGATCCAGTATCCAGATTGACCAGTTCTATGCCATGACTGAGCTTCATGACCCCAGATTCGATGACTGAGTTAGCCATTTGTTTGACCTAGAGCAAAGATTGATATAGTGCCTATGTGTAGCAGCAACAGTTGTCCCAGGGATTTTCCGGCTTGATTTCAGATCTAGTGCAGGTATATGACCTAGGTGGTATTATGGTTTGTGCTTATGGGCTTTGATGTTGCTTTGTTACATATTTTAGCAGTAAGACTTAGTTGATATGGATTATATGTTGGCAATATTTTATATTGGTTTACTTTAAATCTAAAGTATAAATGATCCAGTGGTTTTGGCTGGGAAATTCCTTTGTATACTCATTGACCTTGTCCTACTCCTAGTATGGATTTAGTCTTTTCTCCCTTAGGGACATAGCTTACTAGTTTTGGCATCACCTCCATTGTCTCCATCCATCCATTGCCTTCCCGTTTTCATTGACTATCCTGACTTGTAATTTGACTAGTGACATCTGGGATTTCCCCCACCTTCACCTCTATGTTGGAATAGGTCTCCATGTATAAAAATTGTGTCTTGGTGTTGGCTTATGTGATTTTTGTCACAGGCAATGTCTACCTCTAGGTCTTGAAAACAAGTAGTCTTACCAAAGAAAGTGTCTTTAGATACTAAGGCATCGGAGCTTAAAGTTATTCTAAATGGATTCCCTGCCAGCAACATAAAAGTGTCTTTAGACACTACTGGAAATGAAAAATAAAAAACAAACTAGCCAGTTTCCAATACATGAACACTCATCCATTGTATGGTGTAAGGTTCATGTATCCCCACAGGGTATCAGGGAGGCAAGCCCAAGACGGCTGAGCCTTGGTCATTTTCTGGAAGCCCAGAAGGCTTTCCAGGGCACCTGCTCTTAGAGGATGGAAAAGTTATAAATGAAAAATAAAGTTGATGGCTAGAGGATGAGCACTCATTCTTTGTATAATGTACGGCTCATCTGCCCCCACAGGGCAGCAGGGAGAGACTGGCCCAAAAAGGTCATGTCTTTGTCATTATCTAGAGGCCCAGAAGGCTTATCAGGGCATGTTAAGCCCTTAACGATGATAAGCCCTTAACGATGACACATTACACCATATAGTGTGGCGCATTACTCCCTATAATGTGGTGCATTACATATTATTTATGTAGGCTTGGGTCTATTAGTGGGTTTATTAGTTGTTATTGTACACCTTTATCTTTATCTCCTATATATAGGAAGGAGATATTCTCATTTTAGTCATCATAGTATCTTATCTTGAATTGTGTACTAAGTACATTGTGTAAGGAGGTTTCTCCCTTGAAGAGGATTGATATTTATCTCTGCTATTCATCTTTTAGGCGTGGATTACTCTCTTATTGTCTATTTCTGCTCTTTTTATGCTATATCTGGGACTTGGTTGTATAACATTTGGTATCAGAGCTCTTTCCTGGGGACTGGCTTTTGCAAAACGAGTCATCTTGGCACTTTCGCTACAACTTTTTTTCTACAAGAATTCAGAGATCGAGGTTAAAAACCCACTTCCAAAACAGGCCAAAATATCTCCAACAAAAATTCAGATCCTGATCCATTACAATTTCAGAGATAATTGCGGAGGAATCTTGGGGTTTTGATTGGTCCTACAGCTAGTCTAAAACAAGTGTTCTTCGAAAAAAGGTCATATCTAAGGAATCCGAGATCCAAATAGAGTGAGACTAGTTGCATCTAAAATAAGATGGACTAGGGTATGTGGTAGAATTTTCATATACTGAAACAAAACAGTGGACATGTGGCATACAATACAAGTGCGCTCTTTTGGATAGGCCAAAAATAAGAAGCTTTGGTATATTTGAAATAACTTTTTGTTGGATCATCCAAATTAGGTCAGATCTGCGGCATTGGAAAGAGGACCGATCAAGGTACTACATGACAAAGTTTCAGACTCAGAGGAGTCGCAATTCAAATTTTACCTCAGTTACAAGTCAACCCTAAAACAGTCTTTCAATTAGGGTTTGAAAAAGGTACATCATTTTGCATTTGAATACCTTTTAGTAGAAGGATATATTTGTGGTAAACCCTAGGGTGTGATATTGTTAAAAATGCCACCAAAAGGAAGTGGAAAGAATCACACTCCACTTAAAACCCCAGAGGATTCATCCCCGACATACGAGGAAATGGAAGACATTTCTTTTAGAGTGTCCAAGTTGGAAGATATGATTAAAGGAAATGTGAAAATTGAGGACTTTGCTAAATTGGAAAAGAAGATGGCTACTGAAGAGGATCTTGTTATCACCAACCTTGTAGTTGCCTGTTTGAGGTGGATCCAGGATGGATGGTAGAGGGGCAAACAACTAAGGGGTGGAACCAAGACTGCCTAGACTCCCAAATGGATGGTTGTCACGCCAATCAAGGCAGGCTTCACTTTATGTTATCTAAGTCCAAGACAACAACGGGGGAGACCCGGATCTACTCCCGACAGGAGAGATCAGACCTAGACACTAGAACAGATCAAATGTGGCTTTGAGGTACGTAAGGTGTAAGGTAAATGGAAACCCTAGCTCTAGGGTTTAGGTACTAGCAACTGATGGAGATGACCATTGTCTTGGGAAACGTAATTGTGACAGGGTAAGCAAGGACAGAGTTGAGACTGTCTAGTACCAATGAGACAGACTCAGTGAAAGATAGGTAACTTGAGTTATCAATGAATGTTGGCAAAGAGAATGGGAGTAAGATCAATTTAGGGCTAGCGCTAGAGATAGGAGATCAGTGCCTTTCCAGCATTGGGCAATGGAGTCAGTATCAGCACAACGTTTCAGTGAAACCACCTAGGATATACCCTGATCTATGGACCCAGAAAAAGATTTGGCCCGAAAGATTCAGGTTACAGGAAAACCAACAGAAGGAGGGCTAGTGCTAGGGTTTGGAGAGGCAGATTTGCAGATCTAGAGCCACCAGGAGACTATCAGCTCAACGTTGGAGGGGAAATGAGTTCCGGATGGCTTGATCTACAAACCCAAGTCAGAAAATTTCAGGAAAAGTCAGATCTGGAAAAGTCAAAATCCGATGAGGGGGGCTAGAAGGTTGAAAGTCAGTTTTTCAGATCTAGGGAAACTTGGCAGGAACTAGCTCAGCGTTGGGGTGTTTTAGAGTGCTCAAGCCCTGATCTATCCACCTGGCCTGTTAGATTTCAGAAAAAGTATTCTCCGGAAAAGTACAATTTTCAGTGAAGGCTCTAGGGCTATTTCAGTCTAAAACTCAGATCTAGGTCAAACTGCCATGAATTTGGAAAGTGTTGAGGGTGATTTGGACTGTGTGGGGCCTGATCTATCAGTCTATGAAGTCAGAAATCAAAAAAAGTCAAAACCCTAGCAGGTCAAATTTTCAGTGGGGGGGCTATGCAGTTTTCAGGCTAAAAATCAGATCTAGGTCAAACCAACGGGAATTTGACCAGCGTTGCAGTAGATTCAGTGAAGGGGAGGCCCGATATATGAAACCCAACAGTGGTTTGGCCAAAGATCGGACGGTTCCCAGTTTTAGTACTTTTTAGCGTTTTTAGTATTTTAGGAGTTTTCAGAAAAATGGAAGGAAAAGAAGGTACAATGGCTTCAGATCTGTTAAAGAGAAGAGAGTTACCTATTGGATCGTACTTGGAAATGCTTGTAGAAGTCTTAACAATGATGATCTTTGCTATTTCGATCAATTCTGGAAGATCCAAGTGATTTCTATGACAGATGTAAGCTTCAAACCACCAATGCGCCCCCTACCCTGCATGAGCAAACATCAACAATATCAGATTTGCCAATACAAGAGAAAGAAACTAAATGCTATAGGAAAGTAAAAAAAAGTAATCATAGATCACAATGAAACTAATGAAAACCCCCTGATCCAAGACGAAGATAATCGAGCGAGTTGAGGTCCCCCTGCAAAAACGCTCCAGCCAAAATGCCCTCCTGTAGAAGAGACAATGATAGCAGAAAAAATATAGATCTCACATGAATTTCCACAATGTTAGGATGCAGAAGACTATCCAATCACCATTTGAGAACATCAGATGCAAAGCAGATCCAGAAAATATCCACAGAAAAATCTTTCTATTATTCCGATCCAAGAGCCAAAGACCCTTTACAAATGAGAAGCTCTCTCTTTTAAATAGAAATGAGAGAACCACAATCATAACCGAATTGTAACCACTTTCAAAACGAGTGGCTAAGATTAAAAGATAAAATGTTCTAATCAATGGTTGAGATGAGCTCAACATACAATACATGGATCAATATAACCGTAAAGTACCAAAGTGGACTAAATCACCCATAAAGAGGGTACCCCACTCAACAAGAAATAAATGAAGCACATGGTGGGTCCAAGGAGTGTTGACTAACTCCATCTGGGTGTCTCCATGGCACAATAAAATAATATAATATTTTAATTCTTTGACTTTGTGCCTCCTTGAGGAAATCGTGAGCCTCCCAAAAGCTCCAGAAAATAATATAAAATGCCCAAAAATAGATGTGGGCCCAATCAGGTGCTGCAACTGCTGGAGAAGGTGTGGAGGACATCACTCTCATCATTATGATTCATCCCATGTCATTTCCTTGCCTCAGTAGCCTAAATCGATTTCTTCAATAGCCATTTAATCATTTTTTAATCTGCCTCGGGAAACATGAACCTAGGGTGCCTGCGTTGTCAAACTGAGCCCACCAAGCTCTCTAGGATGGGGGTACTATGGTACAAACAAGTGGCTGCACCCCCTATGCCCATACAACGCCCTAGGAGATCCAACTGAAACATCTCCCTGCTCAGACATATCAACCTGTGAAGAAAAACTACATCAGAGAGGCAGAATGAGCCTGATCATATCTGCAAGTGCCCGGAACTGGAAATAAACTATCTCATTAGACTCAGAGAGTCCAGATCCATCTAAGGTGTATACTCATACCCCTCACAGGTCTCTATCTGATTAGCAACCATATCCAATAAATAATATAACCATCTGTAAATGATCAGACACCAATAATAACTCAGACTGTCATCCATCTGCTGCAAGTGTTAAAAGGCTAAGACATGCTCTACAATTCATTCAAGCAGCAATCACAACAAGTAGCAGTCATTTCACTGGCGGTACATCAACCAATACATATATAAGGCTTTATTTATTATTACTCAGACTAGACTTTCAAGACTATACTCACTTCATAGTTGTAGGCTTGTAGCCAATTTGCTAGTGAAGGGTGAAGGATGAAATTGACAAGGCTAAGGAAAATGATGACTTCCTACTTAACATTATGACACTTTGGATATGGAAAGGGAATACTCACTATAACCAATGTTGGACAAACAACAACACAAGGAATGGTAGCGCCTCACAAATGGTTGAGTTGTTTAGAGAGTGCTTATTCAACTTAGGCATCATGACTACATCAAGCTTGATCCAGGTTCATTAGGACCATCAATTTTATTCCATGGCCTTTTTGGCCTATATGACATTTTGGGACTTCACCAGTGCTTAAAAGCACAGCTAATCGCAGCTTTCATCCGGGACATATTTATATTTATAAGGTCAGCATATTTTTAACCATTGCTTTTTGGACCTTTTCTTATACTCTTCAAGGAGTATTTTAGCATTTCATTGCTCTTGCCCTCTTTACATATGTTAAGAAACACAATTTTATCATTTTCATTTTTCATGGGCGCATATTCAACATTTCCAATACAGGTAGTACATGAGCTTTCAGTTTTAGCCAACAACATCTCAAGTGACCAAGGGAAGTTCTGCACAGTGCCAAACATTGGGACAACCAACCAGAATGATTTAGGCATACAATCCAACTTACCAAAGGCAAGTTTTGTCACCAACACAGAGCCAAGACACAATATAAACAGGGAGGCTTGTCCAACAAAAGTTCTAGTGGGGAAAAAGGTCCTCCATGCCATAAGTCAAGAAGTCAGTTGGTTGAAAACTAAACTAGAAGGTAATGGATGGGTGGAGACAATGAAGGATGAAGCCAACACTAGCAAGCCAAAACAATGGTGGGAATGACTACCTCTATTCTCTATAAGGAGGGTAAAACCAATGAGTATAGATCAGGAACTTCCAAGTCTAAGTAGGGACATCAATACATAATACAAAATACATCCAAGTCCATATAATTATGATCGCCAGATCATGACACCACATGTTAATACATGTCACAAAAATGAGTATAAGAGCAATGATAATCATAACACAATATAAACAACCGAGTCATAATCATGCAATATAATCCATCTGAAACATCATCTGTCCAATGAGAAAGCATTGATATAAAACTGGGCATCAATAACTGCTCTGTAATGACTAAATGGCTACATTGGTCCTCAAATCTGAGTGTCCTGAGACTCGGTCCTGACATGGGAGAGTACAATAGTCCACTAATAAAATAATGATCTGTCTAAACTGCTCATCTCAGCATCTCATATGTAAGAGATTTGGCTGAAAAAATGTACTGTGTCTGAAAAATAGAATATGGTAGCCTGGCTACAATATATGTGATAACAGATCTCAAAGGGATTGTTAGTAAAGAAGATCTTCAAGACTTGAAGGAGTTTATCAAGGATATCAAGCATAACTTTATTCCTCAAATATCTACTCAAGAAGAGGATAAAGAGGAAAACGATGACTTATTCCAGTCACGTTTGGAGAAAATTGAAAAACAATTGGAGAGTAGGAAGTTGGAGTCCTCAAAAGTTGATGATTCACTACAACATCATGGGTTCAATTCAAGTCCAAGAAACTACTTTATCCCCAAGATTGACATGAGAAAGTTTGATGGCAAGGATCCAATCACGTGGATTTTTTAGATGGAGTAATCCTTTGATCTACACCAGTTGCCCACCATGCAAAAGGTAACTATTGCATCCTTGTATTTAGAAATTGATCAGTTTTTATGGTACCGATGGCTTTGTGACCATAAAAATGAGTCTATTATCTCTTGGTCTATATTCATAGAATAATTGATTGCGCAATATGGGGATATAAATAGCAACACCTTCTTCAGTCAGTTGGTAAATCTCAAGCAAAAAGGTTCAGTTACATATCACATCAAGCAATTTCAGTAGCTAAGTCTCAGAGTGAAGAATATTTCAGAAGATAATTTGTTAGATCTCTTTATTGGAACCTTGAAAGATAACATTCAACATGAGGTGTGTCTCTTTGAGCCATCGTCACTAGAGAAGGCTTTCATGATGGCAAAGAAGGTTGAAAATAAAAATATGGCAATGACTACTAGAAAGGCCTTCTCCAACACATATAGAGAAGATAATGTTCCTTCTTCTAAACCACCACAAAGGTTGACACCCCAACAACTAGATGAAAGAAGAGCAAAATGATTATGCTTTAATTGTGGCAGCAAGTATAGTAAGGGACATAAGTGCAACGAGAAGAAATTATTCTACATAGATTGTGAAGAGGAAGAACCAAAAGAAGAGGAAGCATCTCAAGAAGAGGCGACTTCAAAAGAAATAGAAGAGGCTATTTCAGAAGAAATGACTCCCACCATATCTTGTCATGCATTGGCTGAAATTAGCACTCCTCAAACTCTCAAGATAGAAGGATACATCAAAAAGAAGAAGGTAACAATGTTGATTGATTCTGGTAGTACTCATAATTTCATTCACTGTAAATTAGCCAAAGTTCTTAATTGCTTTGTTTATCCAGCATTAGAGTTTCAAGTAATGATTGCAAATGGAGGAACTATAAATTGCTCAGGGAAATGCCATAACATCAATCTGGCTACGGGGGAATATGTATTGAATAGTCCATTGATTGCTATCCCAATGGGTGGTGCTGATGTTGTCTTGGGTGTCCAATGGTTACAATCATTGGGAACAATAGCTTTTAATTTTCAAAATAAATTCACGAAATTTTCATGGGAAGGTAAAGAATATGAGTTAAATGGTATCACAGGAAAACCAAGCAAGGTGATAAGCTCTAATGGTATGCCAAAGTTGTTAAAAAGGGACATCAAGGTATAGTTGCACAATTATTCTCATTAGATGTTCAAACCTCAAAGTTCCCTATCTCCCTAGATCTCCAAAGGGTCATTAATAAGCATTCCAAGGTATTTGAAGATATTCCCAAAGGTCTTCCACCTATTCATGACTTTGATCATGCTATCCACTTAAATCCAGGCAGTGTTCCTCCTAACATCAGACTTTACCGATATCCCTATAGCGAAAAGAGTGAAATTGAGCGTATGGTGGCTGACATGTTAGAGGCTGGCATAATTAGGCCTAGCCAAAGTTCTTACTCTACACCAGTGGTAATGTTACCCAAGCCAGATGGATCATGGCTTATGTGTCCTGATTATAGAGAGCTCAACAAGATTATCATTAAAGATAAGTTTCCCATTCCTGTCATTGATGAATTGTTAGACGAATTACATGGGGCAGTTGTCTTATCACCAACCTTGTAGTTACCTATGTATGGTGGATCCAGGATGGATGGTAGAGGGACAAGCAACTAAGGAGGTGGAACCAACACTGCCTAGACTCCCAAATGGATGGTTGTCACGCCAATCAAGGAAGTCTTCGCTTTATGTTATCTAAGTCCAAGACAACAATGGGGGAGACCCAGATCTACTCTCGACAGGAGAGATCATACCTAGTCACCAGATCAGATCAAGTATGGCTTGAGGTACGTAAGGTGTAAGGTAATTGGAAACTCTAGATCTATGAATGATAATACTAAGTGGACTTGGGCTTTGGATGAGGGCTTCAGTCTTATGAGGGTTGATCCAAAGTGAAATACAAGTGACCTATAGGGGTAATACTAGATCTAGGGTTGAGGTACTAGCAACTGATGAAGATGACCGCTGTCTTGGGAAACGTAACCGAGACAGGTTGAGTAAGGACAGAGTTGGGATTGTCTAGTACCAAAGGGATAGACTCAATGAGAGATATGAGAATGTCAGATTACCTGAGTCATCAAGAAGCAGTTAACTTTCAGGGGAAAGAGGTCAAAAAAGGGATAGCGCTAGGCTTGGAGATCAGTGCCTGTTGGGCCTTGGGCAATGGAGTCAGTATCTGCACAGCATTGAAGTGAACCCACCTAGGATATGCCTTGATCTATGGACCCAGAAAAGTGTTTGGCCCGAAAGATTCAGTTTATAGGGAAACCAGTTGAAGGAGGGCTAGCGCTAGGGTTTGGAGAGGCAGATTTGCAGATCTAGGACCACCAGGAGACTATTAGCTCAGCGTTGGAAGGGAGATGAGATCAACATAACCTAATCTACAAACCCAAGTCAGAAAATTTCAGGAAAAATCATTTCTGGAAAAGTCAAAATTTGATGAGGGAAGCTAGGATGCTGGAAGTCAGTTTTTTAGATCTAGGGCTACCTGGCAGGAACTAGCTCAGCGTTGGGGGTGTTCTGGAATGAGAGAGACCTGATCTACAAACCCCATGATTGTTTTCTCGGAAGAAGTCAAATCTGGAAAAAGTCAATTTCAGTAGGGGCGCTGGGGTTTGAGCAGTCAGAAAGTCATATCTAGGGCAAACTAGTCACAATTTGGATAGTGTTAAGGAGGATTTGGTGAGAGGGATGCCCGATCTACAAAACCCAGAAATGGTTTGTTCAAAGATCAAGTGGTTCCCCGATTAAGTATTTTTTGGATTTTTATTATTTAGGAGTTTTTCAGAAAATTTGAAGAAAAGCAGGTACAATGGATTGAAATTTGAAAGAGAAGAGACTTACTTGTAGATCTTACCTGGAAATGCTTGTATATGCCTTGATGATGATGATCCTTGCCATCTCGATCAATTCTAGAAGATTCAAGTGAGTTCTAGGACTAACGTTATGCTCCAAGTGACCAATGCGCCCTCCCTATCCTGCACAAGCAAACGTCAAATATCAAATTTGCCGTACCACGAAAGAAAAAGCTAGATCTACAGAAAAGTAACAAGATGTAATCATAGATCACAATGAAGCTAATGAAAACCCCTTGATACAAGACGAAGACATTTCGAGCGAGTTGAGGTCCCCCTGCAAAAACGCTCCAGCTGAAAACACCCTCTTGTAGACAAGACAATGATCCCGAAAAAAGATATAGATCTCACAAAATATTCCGAATATTAGGAAGCAAGAGATTTTCCAATCACCACCGAAGAACATTAGATGCAAAGCAGATCCAAAAAATATCCACAAAAAAAATCCTTCTATTATTCAGATTCAAGAGCCAAAGACCCCTTACAAATGAGAAGCTCTCTCCTTTAAATAGAAATGAGAGAACCAAAATCCTAACCACTTTCAAAACGAGTGGCTAAGATTAAAAGATATAAATGTTCTAATCAATGGTTGAAATGAGCTCAACATACAATACGTGGATCAATATAACCATCAAGTACCAAAGTGGACTAGATCACCCATAAAGAGGGTACCCCACTCAACAAGAAATAAATGAAGCACATGGTGGGTCCATGGAGTATTAACTAACTCCCTCTGGGTGCCCCATGGCACAATAAATTAATATAATATTTTAAATTTTTGACTTTGTTCCTCCTTGAGGAAATCGTGAGCCTCCCAAAAGCTCTAGAAAATAATATAAAAATGCCCGAAAAATAGGTGTGGGCCCAATCAGGTGCTGCAACTGCTGGAGAAGGTGTGGAGGACATCACTTTCATCATCATGACTCATCCCATGTCATTTCCTTGTCTCAGTAGCCCAAATCAATTTTTTCAATAGCCATTTAATCATTTTTTAATCTGCCTCGGGAAATGTGAACCTGCCAAAACAGCCTCCTAGGGTGCCTGCGTTGTCCAACTGAGCCCACCAGGCTCTCTGGGATGAGGGTACTATGGTATAATAAGTGTCTGCACCCCCTATGCCCCATACAATGCCCTTGGAGATCCAAATAAAACATCTCCTTGCTTAGACACATCATCCTGTGAAGCAAAACTGCATCAGAAAGGTAAAATGAGCCTGATCATCTCTGCAAGTGCCCGAAACTGAAAAATAAAATACCTCATTAGACTCAAGAGTCCAAATCCATCTAGGGTGTATACTCATACCCTTTCCAGGTCTCTGCCTGATCATCAACAATATCCAATAGACAATATAATCACCTGTAAATGACCAGATACCAATAATATAACTCAGACTATCATCTATCTGCTGCAAGTGTTATAAGGCTAAGACATGCTCTACAAATCATTTAAGCAACAATCACAACAAGTAACAGTCATTTCACTGGCGGTACATCAACCAAATACATATATAGGGCTTTATTTATTATTACTCAGACTAGACTTTCAGGACTATACTCACTTCATAGTTGTAGTCAATTTGTTAGTGAAGGGTGAAGGCTGAAACTGACAAGGCTAGGGAAAATGATGACTTCCTACTTAACATCATGACACTTTGGATATGGAAGGGGAATACTCACTATAACCACATGTCAGACAAACAACAACACAGGGAATGGTAGGGCCTCACAAATGGTTGAGTTGTTCAGAGAGTGCTTATTCAACTTATGCATCATGTCTACATCAAGTTTGATCCAAGTTCATTAGGACCATCAATTTTATTTCCATGGCCTTTTTGGCCTATATGACCCTTTGGGACTTCACCACTGCTTAAAAGCACAGCTAATCGCAGCTTTCATCCAGGACATATTCAAATTTATAAGGTCAACAATATTTGGATATAGCATATATTTAACCATTGCTTTTGGGACCTTTTCTTATACCCTTCAAGGGGTATTTTTGCATTTCATTGCTCTTGCCCTTTTTTCACATATGTTAAGAAACACAGTTTTAGCATTTTCATTTTCCATGGGCACATAGACACATTTTCAACACAAGTAGTACATCAACTTTCAGTTTTAGCCAACAACATCTCAAGTGACCAGGGGGAGTTCTGCACAGTGCAAAACATCGGGACAACCGACCAGAATGATTTAGGCATACAATCCAATTCATCAAAGGCAAGTTCTGTCACCAACTCAGAGCCGAGACACAATATAAATAAGGAGGCTTGTCCAACAAAGGTTTTAGCGGGGAAAGGTCCTCCATTCCACAAGTCAAGTAGTAAGTCAGGTTAAAACAAAACTGGAAGGTAATGGATGGGTGGAGACAGTGAATGATGAAGCCAACATTAGCAAGCCAAAACAAAGGTGGGAATGACTACCTATATTCTCCCTAAGGAGGGTAACACCAATGAGTATAGATCAGGAAGTTCCAAGTCTAAGTAGGGACACCAATACATAATACAAAATACATCCAAGTCCATATAATTATGACCGCCAGATCATGACACTACATGTTAATACATGTCACAAAGATGAGTATAAGAGCAATGATAACCATAATACAATATAATAAAAGCTAAGTCATAATCATGCATATAATCCATCTGAACCATCATCTGTCCAATGAGAAAGTACTGATATAAATCTGGGCATCAGTAACTGCTCTGTAAATGACTAAATGGCTACATCAGTCCTCAAATTTGAGTGTCCTGAGACTCAGTCCTGACATGGGAGAGTACAATAGTCCACAAATAAAATAATGATCCGACAAAACCTCTCATCTCAGCATCTCATATGTAAGAGATCTGGCTGAAAAATGTACTGTATCTAAAAAATAGAATATGGTAGCCCGACTACTATATATGTGATAACAAGTTGTCTTCACAAAGTTGGATCTTCATTCCGGGTATCATCAGATTCGAATGAAGGATGAAGACATCCCCAAAACAACATTCAGAACTCATGAAGGTCACTATGAATTTTTGGTCATGCCATTTGGACTAACAAATGCACCTTCCACATTTCAAGGTTTGATGAATTCTATTTTCAAGTGTTTCCTTAGAAAATTTGTGCTGGTATTCTTTGATGATATACTAATCTATAGCAAGTCTTGGAAAGAACATGTTCAACATGTTGACGGGGTACTACAACTAATAAAGGAGAAACAATTGTATGCAAAACCCTCAAAATGTTTCTTTGGGATAAAGGAGGTAGAGTATTTGGGTCATATTGTATCTCATGAAGGTGTCAAGGTAGACCCTAAAAAAATTAAATCCATGATGGATTCGCCGATTTCCAAAACATTGAAGAATCTTCGAGGATTCTTAGGTCTGATAGGGTACTACCGCAAGTTTGTTCGGAACTATGGAAGAATAGTAGCTCCTCTAACATCGTTACTGAAGAAAGATGCATTTTCTTGGACTCTAGAGGCAACTCAAGCCTTTCAACAACTCAAAGAGGCCATGTGTAAAGCTCATGTTTAGGTGACACCAGACTTCACAAAAACCTTTATGGTGGAATGTCATGGTTCAGAAAATGGAATTAGAGTTGTACTAATGCAAGAAGCACACCCTATTGCCTTCACAAGTCATCCAATCAAGGGAAAGAACTTAAAAAAGACCATTTATGAGAAGGAAATGTTGGCAATACTACATGCCTTGAAGAAATGGTGCCTGTTATCCACTTATTTGTACCATAGTTGGATTAGTTGAGGAGCCGCCGGTTGACAAACATGACAAATGTTTGATTCCAGTGTATCAGATGATCTGCCTTTGTGTCTAGCCAGTTTTGGCAAGTCAGTTTTTTGTTTGAATAATTTTGACCATGGCCCCGCGGGGTTTGTAATAAAATGTGCTAGTAGGGTATTTTGAGTGGTTCGGTCTCCTAAGACGTAGAATCTCAACTAAGGTATTCCAGGGAGTTTTTTGCCCTTGACAATTATGTTTTTCCTATAGCCAGGTATAATTGACGAGGTTTTCTCTCGCTTCCTCCAAAGCTGGAATGCCCGATTTTGAATTCTGGGCCTTGGGGGGTTATTAGAGCCCAACTAAGTGTTTATAAACCCACTAGGCATTGTTATAATATAGCATGGTCTTGTCCTAAGTCAATAGGACCTTTAAAAATTTTTCGAAATTTTTTTACTGGACGGGTTAAATTTTTTTTTTAAATTTTTTAATTTTTTAATTATTTCCCTAAGTTTTTTGATTAATTTTTCCATAAATTAATTGAAAAAATTCCGTTTGTAATAAGTCGGTCATCCGGACCCCGAATTCAGTAATTGAAGGCTCTAACCTTAAGCCAAAAATCATTCTTGATCAACCAGAGAGTCATATCCAACTTTCAGATCATCAATCGGACACATAACGCTCATTTTCTCAAATAAGTCATTTTTGGGGAAAAAATGATTATTTTGGAGAAAATTAAAACTTTCCAAATTAATCCAAATTCAGCGAAATAAAAGGCTAAATGACATCTCAATGGGCATTTATGATGATTGGAGTTATCATAACTCAGCTTTAGTCAGCATTCAGTGAATAATAAAGTTATATTCAGTTAACGGATTTGTCATCTCCAACTAAACTCTCAAATTGGATGAAATGGAGAGCACTCATTGGTTTGATGATTTGATCGAGGTAAAGACTGAAGATTACAGCAGCAGTGGCCTCTCCAGACCTAGCAACGGCGCCTTGCCTAGGTGGAGGCCTCCCCTCACTCCTAGCTCTTCATTTTTAGGTTTGGGCTCTCAGTTATGTGCCGAGTCGGTCAGGTTATGTGATTTGGTTTTAGGGTTTTAGCTTGATCTCATTGTATAAATAGAGGTTCCTTCAGCTCTATTCGGATGGAGAGTTTGGCATAGAAACTCTATTGGATTTTGTAAGCGTCTTTTGTTAATAAAATATTGAGACTTTGGAGGTCATTTGATGGGCTTTTGGCATTGTGTCTTCATCCTATGTGAAGTAATATCTTTTTCACCCTACCCTTGTATTGCAATTTGATTATTATGTTTATTGAAGACTAATAATCTAGTACTTAGGCTTCTAATCAAATCTGCATTGAGTGTTTGTGTCTTCAGGGATTGCATCTAGTAGGAGCTTTCGGCATCTAATATCTTCACCATACAAGTGTTCTATTATTAATATATTTTGTTTGCAGGGTTGCAAGCGGTTCCGGATCTTTCTTGCCTTCTCCAACAGACTTCAAAAAATTCTCTTGGTTACATTCGTTACTACAAGTGGATCTCTATTTTCAAGGTTCTATCCTACCTCTTTTCCAATTTTATAGAAGTTATCAAGTAATTTAAATCAATGTTACAAATATCGTGTCGGCGAATATATCACCGAGGGTCCAAAAAGATATTATCGGATTTATCGGCGAAAATGTCGGCAAACATCGGCAATGTAAAAAAATACAAAAATATTCATTTTTTTTCAATTTTCTGAACATCTAAAGCAACAAGAACATCAAATAAACACATTGCTACATGAATATGGAAATAAAACCGATATATAAGATGTATAAGAGGTCTAGTGATACATCACACATAAAAAATGAATCGTGTCTCGGATCTTGAGTCCTCGACTCATGAATCACCAAAAAAATACAGTCAATGTTTTATGTAATATGTATCTCATATGCAATGAAATCAACCAAATAAAGTAAACTATGGATTCCTTCTACCCCTTTTACGGGCAAAGGTAATCGCTCTAGTAATGGCTCTACCTCCAGGGCTAGAAAAACTAGGTGCTCGTGGGGGTCGTCGTGGACTTCCTCGTTCTCTAGAAGTGCCTGGAAACTGATGTGCTCTAGAAGAACTAGAAGAATGATGAGTTACTGGACCCTCATCAAGTCCTCTACCACCGCTACTGCTACCACTGCCCATATATCTGGCTCCCTCTGACTGAGAATGTGGCTGTGAAAGTGGTGGCTGTGTGGCTGGTGGCTTTGCAACTGGTGGCTGTGTGGCTGGTGGCTCCGGTGGTGGCACAATCTCAGATCCGTCTAACCACTCATCATCCCATGTCTCAGTCTCCATGTCCTGTGTATCATGCTCTAACCAATCAGGCGCTACCTCCATAATAGGTTCCTCAATCTCCGCTCTCCATGCAGTAGTGGTGTCAATGTGATCCAATGAAATAGCCTCCACCTCAGGTATTTTCTCAAGTTGCTTCACCCACAACCTGAGATTGTAGGAGACGTACACTAGATCATTCAGGCATTGGGTATCCAACCTGTATGATTACCATAAATTTATCCAATTAGAATTTAGAATACATAAATTAAAATTACCCATATGACATAAATTACAAGTTATAATGAATTGAGAATTTAATTTCAAATTCTCAAACCTGTTGTGCTTCTTGGTGTGTATCTTTTCAAATACACTCCAGTTGCGCTCACAACCAGAAGAACTGCATGTTTGGCTTAGGATCCGAACAACAAGCTTTTGGAGATGGGGTACTCGTTTGCCATAGGTTTCCCACCAAGTATCTACAATGAATTGGAGAAACATAAGAGAAGACATTGAAAATTTGAAATATAAAACAAAGAAAGTAATGAAATTAAATTTTGAAACAAGGTGAAACTTACTTGGCATTATGTTCTTCCTGTCATTAATAGCCATATCAAAGCCAAATGTTCCCATGGCCCTCCTATAGACTTCCAACTCTTTGGAAATCTCTGAACGGTCAGCTGCACTTGGCACCATCCTCTGGACATACTCTAAGAACCCATCCATTACCTCTGCATCAAAGTTGAAGCCACATGAGTAAGAGAATGCGGGGTTGAGGAATAGGCCTGCAACATGAATGGGGCGATGAAGTGTTTTGTTCCATTGCTGATCAATCACCTCCCATATCAATTGTTGTTTCGATTGCCTCTCTTCCCCCTTGTCCTCATAGTAGGCATTAATGGCCTCTTTGGCCCTATCCATGGCCTCATACAAGTAGCCCATTGCAGGCTTGTCTCCATCAACCAAGCGTAGAACCCTTACTAAAGGTTCACATACAGTACACACCTCCTTCACCCCATCCCAGAAGCTCTCCTGGTATGACACTAGCCTGAATATGTCATGTCCCTCCGGTTTAGTGCTAATT
>LPNX010654720.1:150436-167957 GCA_001517045.1 Pseudotsuga menziesii
TTCATCTAAGCCTTTGCCGATTATGTGGATCAACTGGCTCTGCATACTCCCAGAATGGATCCAAACTCTTTGGCATGCTTGCAACTTTGTAATATGAATTTTGGAATTTAGTTTGAAACCTGCAACATAAAAAAAACGTTTTTAAGCATATTTTTATTGAAAAAAATTGCAAATCAGACAAATAAGGATTGCAAACTACAAACTCAAATTAATTACTAATCCTAGGGCTCTAAACTTTAAAGAAAACTTTAGTAATCTCTTTTGTATTTTAAATTTTTCACTTCATAATATCGAACCAAGATTCTGAACCATAAAACTCTGCTGTAGTGCATACTTAATACTTATTACTACATATTGATCAGGATTAAGTCATGCTTGCAGCAATGTAGAAGTCTATTTTATAAATGGATTTTTGGTTCTTCCAGATTCGTTCTAGTACTTGCATATCAGTTTAAAATGTATCATGGTGTCTTCTATTGTAATACTAATAACTTATAAGTAACCAGTTAAAAAATTTGGTTCTTTTAGTATTTGCTAGAGGTAGCAAAGCTATTGAACATGCTCATCTTTTGGCATCTATCAGATTCATGATGTAAACTTTGATTATAGAAACTAGAGACCTCTCAAGGTCTAGACTCTAGGCTTCATCTTTTGTTCCTATAAGGTTCCTCTAGAACCATAGACATTAAGAAGCTTAGCTTACAATGTTGCTTCTAAGTTTCTAACTGCATCACTGCTGAGCAATAAATTTGTCCAAACAAAATTACAAGAGTCATATGTATTTCAGTGCATTACGTTTATAGCTGCCAATGCTTCTTATCCACACGTTGAGTGGTCTTTTGAACCTGTATACTTTCTCATATAAACAGCTTGTAATAGTGTTGCTTTGATGACATTTGCACTTGGGACTTGATGCTCAGTGCTTTGGTTTGATATCAGACACGTCCCACATGCACAAAAATAATGAAATTATATAACTTTATGTTTACCATAGCCTTCAAAGTTCAAACTAATTTGACGCGGTGGGAACCATGGGCAAAGAACTTGACGTTGAATTGATCTTTTGGTAGTAAATTTGGCTAGTGTTGATGTGGAAATTTTTATAAAACATAATTACATTCCACAGAAAAGTGAAGAAGCTTTATGGGAATAAAAGATCATGGGTAAAATATTAAATAATATCTTTTATTTCTTAAAACAAAATCCATTAAATAATAAAAAAATTAATTATTATTTAATAATTTCAATTTTTAACTAAAAAGTATTATTTAGGAAAAGAAATGAATTGATTATTCAACATAACTCATAATTTTTTTTAATTATTATTTAATAATTTCAATTTTTAAATAAAATGTATTATTTAGAAAAAGAAATGAATTGATTATCAACATAACTCATGATATAAGAACTTGGTTTTTGACAAGAAGCTTGAAAATCTGGAGTGAAGGAATATTGGCCAAACTGGCATAAAAATCTTTGGCATTTTCACTGAAGACTCAAGAGACTAGAGTCCAGACTCCATACCTGTTGGCTGTGGGTCCCGGCTTCGTTACCCTGCACACTGCACAGTGCACTCTCCCTCCACGGATTCTGGACAGTGGATATCGGATCGAGATAACCCTACTCGCACACCATCAATGCACCCGTGGGCCGTGACCCTCGCACACCGTCAGTGCACCCGTGGGCCGTGACCCTCGCACCCGTGGTTCAGTGCTCACACCTTCGCGGTTTGGACTCTGGAGTGCAGACCCGTCACGGCATCACCCAACTCTCGCACACAGTCACGGCATCCACCCGGAACTTTGAAGTTTGACGGCACAGGACAGTGGACACATTCACGAATCACAATGCCCTCGCTCCTGTGGACTTGGCAACCACGACAAAACAAACACAAATGAAATAAAAAACAAAAATTACAATTTTAATTTCAATACATAACAACATCGACTCGCGACTTTTAGAGCACATCGCGATTCTATCGAGATTTTATCGCGATTTTATCGTTGACATCGCCAAAAGTATCGCCCGATATTATCGCCGCCGAGAATGTATCGCGATATATCGCGATTTTGGTGATATATCGCCGATATTTGTAACACTGATTTAAATCTTTATTTCAAGCTTGCTTGGCTTCTACTAAGTTAGATCTAGGTTTTCTAGCCTTAGATCTACTTTTTTAAAGCTAGATCCATCTTTCTAAAGGCCCACTTTTAAAGATCTAGTTTCATTTCCAATTTTGTAAATCCATCTTTCTTTTTGCCTTGGAAAACATGCACTTTTTCTCAAAAAACGTGCAAATTTTCCACTTTAGGGCTTGCTGATTTTTTTTCTGTGTTTGTTTTTTTTTAAATTCTGGAAATTCATAAAATCAAAATTGTTTTCAAAATTTTTTTCAATTTTTATTTTTATTTTTTATTTTTTTGACTTTTTCTCGAAAAACGTGCCATTTCATGCTTGCTGTTTTTTGACATTTTTTCTGCTATTTTTCAATTCTGGAAATTAGCATAAAAATTAGAATTTTTTTTGAAATTTTTTTTCAAAATCTTTTTATTTTTATTTTGACATTTTCTCGAAAAACATGCAATTTTGTACTTGCTGTTCTTTACTGATTTTCTGCAATTTTCTGCTATTTTTCAGATTCTGGAAACTAGCCTAAAATGTTAAAAAATCTTTAATTTTAAATTCACAAAAAGTCTCAAGTCGTTTCGTAAAAAATCGTGCATTTTACATAAAAATCGGTGAGCTTGCCTGGTCCTTTCCAAGTTTTGATTTTGGGTCTCATTCCTTTGTTTTGATCTTTTGTTTCATCTCATAAGGCACTTGTCTTCTCATCCACTTAATCTTTTCGGATCACGGGTTAAATTTGGTTTCCTAACACTCTTCCTAGTCCTTGTTTAGAGCTCTTATCCACAGGTGAACCAAAAACAAAACCAAACAAGAAAGAGCAAGTAGAACTAGATCCAAAGACAGGAATCCAAAACCAAAAAAGAAGTCATTCTCCTTTGTACAAACTCATAAGAGTTTTTTCATTTTTACTTAAGTTAGTTCTCAAAAGTCCTTACAAGGATTAAATTCCCAAGGCATTTGTACTTTATTAATAAAACAAGGCTAAGTGGGATAAGGCCTCCCATACTTGGTTTTTCTTCCCCATTTGGGGAAGAGTGTCTTTGTTCTTAGCTTAGATTTATTTCAAGTACTTAGAGTAGTTTCATTTTTTGCAAAGTAGATACTAATTGTTAGATTAGCCCATTTTGTTTCAAGTTGATTACTTCATCTTTTAAGTTTTTTGTACTTGTCATAAATAATTCAACTGTTTAAAGTAGAAGTCTCTTGAACTTGCTGTAATCCAAGTCAAGAGCACTCTCTATCGGAGAGCATTCCCACTGCATATCCTTGCATCAAGCATATAGTTTAGCTAAGTTTCTTGAACTTTTGTCATAAGACAAAGTCAAGAGCGCTCTCTTTCGGAGGGTTTTAATCAATTTACTTAATAAAATCTTTCAACTCACATTCCCTCTAATTAATTTACTTCGTTGATATCCTTCACCTAGTATGCTCAACCGACTTTCGAGTTGGGCTCGTACTCAGAATGGTGAACGGATTTTCTAAGACCGCAATAACAACACAAATTAAAACTTTTACCCCATAACCAACGCATCGGCGTTGTCTCGATAAATACTCAGGTAGTGGGCAAATTCCGAGTGTGGGCGCCGGGCAACCCAATCTAGACACTCGCTGGTTAAGTTATTGAACACCTAGCTTGTGATTCCAAACAGGTCCGTCATGTCTTCGAACGAAGCCACTGAAAGTATTTCCGATTAGGTTTCCTAGACACTTTAAGCGAGATCACCATTAAAATCCTTAAAACTTACCAAGAGCACTCGCACAATTTAACATTCACCGGTTTAATTTCTAGACGTGTGTTTAATTCTCTGGCGCATTTCAGCTTCATTGACTCCATAAGGCACTGGTCCTTGTTTTGTTTTGCATAATTATATTATTTGATCAATTGTCTATGGCTTAATATAATTGTTATCGCTGAATGCTTAATTGATGTTTAGAATTTAAATTTATCTTTTAATCTCTTGTTGCAACGTGGATTCTTTTTTTGATCTTGTGTCACATTCATAATAAGTAAAACACCTTCAAATTATAATAACTCCTAAAAAATACCTATTCGCATCCGCAACCTTCAAAAACACTTTAACAACTTAAGAGCTGTAGAAAACTCTTTTGTAGGGACTACCCCCCTTGGCTTCGTTAAGAGTTAGCATAAACGGAGGAGCTAGGAGTAGGTGACAGTACCTAGCTTTGTGCTTGCCCCCAAGGTCACACCTCTCCCACTTTCCTAAGTGAGGAGACAACTTTCAATTGATTTCTGCTGCTGGTGTGCAATCGGCGGACAACAGTGCCCATACCTTATAGGGAGACATTTCAAGGTTAACACTGATCATGATAGCCTTAAATACTTCTTGGAACAAAGGCTATCTTCAGAAGAGCAACAAAAATGTGTAACAAAGATGTTGGGATATGACTTTGAAATCATCTACAAAAAGGGGAAGCAAAATGTTGTTGCAGATGCACTCTCCAGGAAAGATGAGGATGTTGAAGCATTACTCTATGCTATTTCGATCATCCAACCAGATTGGATAGCCGAAGCAATGGACGAATGGAAAAATGACGAAAAATATGGACATTTATTCAAAAGCTGCAGCAGGATCCCAGTGCCTCTAATACATTTAGGTGGAAAGATGGCTTGCTATGGTACAAGGATTGCTTATCTCTTGGTAAGAGTTCCTAGCTCAAGAAAAATGTACTTTCTGAATTCCACTCTTCACCGATAGGAGGGCACTCAGGTTTCTTAAAAACCTATCATAGGGTAAAGAAAGATTTTTTTTTGGGATGGTCTTAAAACTGACGTTCAAAAATTTGTGGAAGAATGTTTGGTTTGCCAACAAAATAAAGTGGAAACAATTAAGACCCCTGGTCTTCTACAACCACTTTCCATTCCAAGCCAAAGGTGGACAGAGGCCTCAATGGATTTTATCACAGGTTTACCAAAGTCTGAAGGAAAGAGTGTCATCATGGTAGTTGTTGATAGACTTACTAAATATGCACACTTCTGTGCACTATCTCAACCCTTTAAAGCAAGCACGGTCGCAAATTACTTTATGGAGACAGTACAAAAACTACATGGTACTCCAAATATTATAGTAAGTGACAGGGATTCCATTTTCATTGGAAATTTTTGGACCGAATTACTTTCTTCTTTGGGTATTCAACTGGCTCATAGCTCATCTTATCACCCTCAATCTGATGGACAAACAGAGATAGTAAACACATGATTGGAAGGGTATATTCGATGTTTTGCAGCTGATAAAGAAATAGTTTGGGTCAAGCGGTTACCCTTGGCAGAATGGTGGTATAATAGTTCCTTCCATACATCATAAAAAATGGCCACATTTATGGCACTGTATGGCTACCATCCACCATCCATCACATCTTCACTAAGAGACTCTAAGGTTCAAGTAGTGGAAAACCACATGGAGCATCAACAACAAGTTCTTCAACACTTAAAGGACAACCTGAATCTCGCACAAAATCGAATGAAACAACAAGTAGATCAACGCCGTAGTGAACGAAGCTTTAATGTTGGGGATTGGGTGTTTTTAAGACTACAACCATACAAACAGATGTCCCTGAAGAACACCAAGAAGGATAATAAATTATCACCTAAATACTACGGTCCCTACAAGGTGTTACAAAAGATTGGTAGTATGGCCTACAAATTGGAACTACCTGCATTTTCACGAGTCCATCCAGTTTTCCATGTTTCCTGTTTAAAAAAGGTAATCAGTGACAAGCTACTGGTTCAAATGATGTTGTTGATTAATTTGTCATTGATGCCAACAGTGTATGGTCATTGATGCCAACTATTGAGTCCTTGGTGCCCCTTGTGGAGCCCCTGAGGGTTAGTGTTTAGTTTGTGGTTGTTTGTGCAAGAAGAGCCATTTTGACCTTGTCCAAGCCCAAGCTTGAAGCCCTTGGAGGCCTTGGAACAATGACAAAAGCCCTGGTTACCCATTAACTTGCTCAAGTGCCCCTAAGTTGTATCTTGGTCCCATTTGAGTCCATTGTCGAGTTCCTTACTCATGGTTGATATTTGGTTACTAGTCTTTGTGCTGCTTGTTATGCTTGTACTTGTTTTAGTCTCTTGATTGGTTGTTGGATGGATGATGTGGCTCATGTGTGTAAAGTATTTGATGTGTTGATGGTGAATCCCATTGCTTGCATTGGATGGTCTTGAGGTTGTTAAGTTCTTGTGGGGTCCTTGTGTCCACAATAGTAGATCTTGATCCTCTTGCATGTGGAGACTTAGGTGTTGGAACCCACATTGATGGTGGTATATTGGAACCCATTCTTATGGGGTCCTTGGTGTTCTTGAAAGTTTAAGTCTTGAACCCACATAAATGTTTTGATGTCCCTTGGACACTATATGGTCATTGCCATGTAGTAAGTAGCCTTATGATCATGCATATGAAGCCCATAAGGTGTTGCAAACTAGTGGTGAGGTCTTTGTACCCCTCATTTGGGATGTTGGTACTCTTATAGTGATGAAGATATATAGTGGAACCATTGGATATGTTTTTAATGATATGGAGACCTTGAACCATGATGATGTATGGTCCTATTTGTGGTTATATGGTTATTGGGATGTAGATGGAGGTAGAGCCCACATATGTTCCTTGATATGTTGAAGAATACTTTGAAACTCTTGTAGTCAGTGGTATGGTCTTTAGCACCCTCATGTGTGGGGTCTTTGATGTCCTGGACATATTGAAGAATTTAAGGGTATTAGACCAAGAATTTTCAAATAAACCCATCATAGGGAGATATTCCTCGTTAATCCATTTCCGTTGGTATGTGGATCATCTTCTAACTCCTTACGGTTGAAGAGATATGAATTTTTGAAGTTGGGATACCCCACCTTTTTGGGTGAGCCAACTAAACAAAAGAGATTTTAATTATTTGTAATTTTGAATTACATGTCGGCCCAAGGTAATAATTTTTATCCACAACCTATATAAATAGAATATCAAACATTTCATTTTTCCATCATCAATTCTTTTAGGAATTTCGCAGCTTCTGGACAAAAGTGCGAAATTTTGTGACAGAATTTTTTTTTGGGCATCTTTACAAAAATTGGCATAACTTTCTCATACGGAATCAGAATTACAAAATTTTTGGCTCGTTGGAAAGCTTGTTACGAGGGCTGTGTGATGACAGGATATAGAGTTTCTTTTGGGTTTTCTACTTTTTCTCCATATTGTTATCTTCAATAAGGTATGGTTCATGCTTCATGGTTTCTCTTGTAATGGCACATGTCTCTCATGGATAGAGTTCATCTTTGATCTTAGTATGTGAGGCTATATATTGGTATATCTCTTTAAAGTCATTCAATATGTTATGGAGGCTATGGTGATGTTTTTCTTGGCATATATCTTGATGTGATATTGATATAGATCTTGATGATTATCTTGGATGTTGTTGGCATAGATCTTGGTGTTTATCTTGAGTGTTGTATAAGTGTAGTATTGAATGAGAAGTTGACATGCAAGTATTAGATATTGTGAGTTATTTATTTGATCAACCTAAATGTTTTCTTTGAAAACTAGTTTTACAAGTGTTGATCATTGTGTCTTTGACCTAAGTGGAGTTGGATTGTTAATGACAACCTTTGATAGTGTTGTAAGTGATTATTTGCTTGATATTTGTTTGATTTGTTGACTTGATTTGAGTAGAGTGGAAAATCTTTTTGTGTCTAAGAGTTTATGATATTGATTGAGTTTGACATAGTTGGTTAAGTCTTTTATCTTATTGGTTGAGGTTATTTGGTTGAAGTATATCATGTTTAACTGTCAAGTATTCCTTGATTGTGATTGAGGTTGGTTGTGGTGTCATTGAGTTGAGTGCGTTTGGAAAAAGTTTGGGTTACAGTATGCAAAGTCTCTTGGTTGCTCAAATGTGTCTTTTACTTGATGAACTAGGCCAAGTAAGAAGGGTTGGTTGACTGCCAGAGCACTTGATTAGGTTAACACAAATATATGATTGATTTGGCACAGGTACACAAGCATCTTGGTACAGTTGAGAAAGATTGGCACAAGTTGCCTTATGTGCAGTTGGTTTGACTCAGATTGGATGAGTTGTATGAGCAGTTGGTTTGACCCAGGTGGACTGAGTTTGGTGTGCAGACTCAGATTGACTGAGTTGGTTGATGTGAAAAACAGATTGATTGGTACAGGTTGATGTGAAAAACAGATTGATTGGTACAGGTTGATGAGTATTGTGATACAGTGGACAGTGATTGGTTGATGAGTAGTGATCAAATGATGAGCAGTGGTTAGTAATGGCAGTGGTTGTGCAGTGTGGTACAGGTTGTGCTGTGTGGTACAAATTGTGCAGTATAGCACAAGTGTTGATTATAAGGTCCGCAGGATCAGTGCGGTTGTGGTTCAATAGTTTCTATCTTCTTATCAGGGTGGCAGGACGAGGCAAGGAAAGGAGGTCGTAGCCTCCTTCCGGTTGAATTCG
This sequence comes from Pseudotsuga menziesii, assembly GCA_001517045.1. NCBI lineage: Eukaryota > Viridiplantae > Streptophyta > Pinopsida > Pinales > Pinaceae > Pseudotsuga > Pseudotsuga menziesii. Next base: position 159,029 of record LPNX010654720.1, read on the forward strand.
GAAAACTAGGGAGTGGCAACTTCCTTTAGGTCGTAGCCTGTAAATCAGGGGGTTGTAGCCTCCTTCTAGTTGAAGATGGAAAATTGAAGTCTTTGTAATAAGGGGTTTGTTGCCTCCTTCCAGTTATTTCTGGAAAATTATTTTAAAAAGGCTTCCATGGTTTCCCCCCCAGGACTTGGGTTTCCACATAAAAATCTTGTGTACTATGTTGCTATGCTTTCTATGTGATGATGATGATATGATGATGATAACAATGCTGATGATGATATAATGATAATGTGATAATGCATAATATTGAATAAGTTGTTGATTATAAAAGTTGAAAAAGTAATAAAGACTGCACACATAGATTCACCCCCCCTCTTTGTGTTCTTGCTGTGTCCAACAATTGGTATCAGAGCGGGTCCTTCACAGAAAGCCTTATCAGCTTGAAGAAGATCTTTAACACACCATGGGGTTCTCGGTGGATGGAGCACCATTGTCATGTGAGTCAAATTATTATTTGATCTGAAAAATGAGAATGCAAGCTTATCTTGAGGCAATTGGTGTATGGAAGTCAGTTGTTACTGGATATACAGCGCCAAAGAAAGTGAAAACATCAGCTTAGAAAGAAGCAAAGGAAAATAATTCTATGGCTATGGAAGCCATCCTTGAAGGCCTAGCAGAAATCGAAAAGAGGAAGATAGGGAAGTGCATCTCAGCTAAGGAACTATGGCTCAAATTAGAGCAATACTACTCCAATAAAGAAGATGAAGCAGAGGTTATGGAATTAATGCTTGAAGATCTAACAGATCTCCAAAAGGAGAAAATAGGAAAGTGCAACTCAGCTGAAGAATTGTCGTTCAAAATAAATTAGCTAAATGAAGAATAAGAAGCAGAAGACGGGTTAGTACAAGATGCAGGTAAGTATGAAGGTATGTTCCCTGAACACTCTGTTTGTAATTCTTTTAAAGATATATGTTTATCACGTATAGAAAATAAGAGCTATTCTGAATTAATTGAATGCAACACTTTAGATTATGATGAAAATCCTTGCTCTCCGATGAGTAATAGAAATTTAGCTGTTATTATGATAGACAATGAAATTACTAATGTTTCGCAAGAAGTGAAAAATCTATGTGAATAGAAACAGGTATTGCAAGAGCAATTGGACAAAGCCGAGAAGAAGAATCAAGAAGAATGTAAGAAGGCCACACAGACCATAATTAATCTAAAACTCCAAATTGAAGAAGCTACCAGAATCGAAGAAACCGTATCCAAATCTTTGAAAGACAAACTTGAGAAGTCAGCTACAGAAATTGAAAAGCAGTCAGAAGAAATTGTCAAGCTTAAAAGACTACTAGAAGATAAGGAAAAAGAATTGCTCTGCAAGCTACAAGACAAAGACAATGAGATAAGTTCTTATAAGGCTAAAGAAATATTGGAAGAGAAGTTAAGAAGAAAACAAGAACTTGAAATCAAATCCTTTAAGGTAGAGTTACGGAAGGTATGTCTGAAAAACTTTGAATTTGAAAAGGACCTCTCAGAACTGAGAAAGGAGAATCATATACTACAAGGTCAGCTGCAAAAATTCCATGACGATGATCAGAATTCAAAAGGAAAGATGGAGGACAATATCTTTGCTCTCAACAAACAGGTAGAAGAAGTCAAGAAGATAGAAGATCTAACAAGACAACTCCAAGAAAAGATAGAAATTTGTCAAAAGCAAGAATTGAAGATCCTCTCCTTGAGGGAAGACCTGGACCAAACAACTACTTAGTTAAAGACAAATTCGAAGATCGAGAAGAACTTTGAAGAAAGTAAAATCTCTATAGTAAAAGAAGAAAAGGCTAACAGTAATACACGTATTCTTAGAAGATCCCATGATCAGCAAGAATCAAGAGAAGTTACTGCTCAGAGATATCCCATAAGGTTCCATGGTCACTGCTACAAGTGTTACAACTATGGTCACAAAGCCATTCATTCCAGAGCTCATGACAGAATCACTTCAGAAAGAAATAAAAGTACATTTTCGGTTCAGTGTTGTTGCCGTCTTTCACACACCTAAGTCACGTGGCAGAAATCTTCAAGCCACTCGGTGTGTCCTTGGGGGCAAGTCTCGAATCAAGGTTGTCACCTTGTTCTTGACTCCTCCGTTTAGGCTCAACTCCTAACGAATCCAAGGGGGGTAGACCCTATTAAGTTACTAAGGAAAAATGATTTAGTATGGTGATGTTAAACTGAATGAGTTACTTAGGAGTTTGAAATTTAACCATAAACAACCATAGCTGACAAGATACAAAAAGAGCGCATGAAAGCACAATGCTGAGACACAATATATATATATATATATATGTAGCAAGAAAATAACCAGTGCCTTAAAAATGGAGTCAAAAGATAATCAATGTACTTGCATGTGCTTGGAGTGAATGTTTTGCAATTGCCTCTTGGTACGTTTTAAGTTAATGTGAAATATGAGTTGATTAAAATTAGGCGAAAAGAGGGGGACTCCAGATATACCCGAGAGTACTTGGAATATGTCCAAAACTAAACTGTCACGGCTACTCGCAAGGAATATGTGGGCTGAATGGAGTCTTTGAGGCTATTGTTCATAATGCACCCGTAGGTGTAACAAAGATCGGTGCCTCGAGGTCACTTTTCAGGAGTTCTCGCTTCCTTTGGGTATTTTGCCACTGTAATGGTTTGATCTAGGTGTTGGATTTTCACCTGATGGTTTGTCAATTTGGGAGAGTGAATCCTAATTATTCTAGTCACCCAAGTGCTTTTGATGCAGCTTGACTGATCGGACGAACCGCAGCCAAGTGCAGAGCATACACACCGGAGTCTTGTCAATTTTAATAAATTTTAGACAAGGTGTTCTTATTAAAAAGAAAACCCTCTAGGAACCTCTTTCGATCCAAGAGGATCTCAATCGGGGAATCAAGGAGGGGTTAATTTTATTATAGCTGATGAAACAAATGATGAAAAGGGAAACAAAGATACACAATGCCGGTTTTCTAATTAGTCCTACCATGCATCTCTTTCCCCTTTCAGGTCAATTGGAAAGTCGTGGGGTAAGTATTAAGATTACTTTGAAACCTCTGATATGGAATATGGAAATGATAATAAATCAAAGTATACTGCCCTGCAGATTAGTACTACGCTAGATTGAAAAGAGATGAACAAAAAGTAAAAAATTGACACAGATGCAAATCCCCCTAGGGGGGATTGTGAATAGGCTCGAAAGAGCCTATTCGAAAGGACATTTTCTTTTTATTAGCAACGATTTACAATATCAGCAAATTGAAATTGATGCACTTTGGTTTTTGTTATTTGGGATCCAAAGGCTTACAACAAGCTTGTAACAAGCTAGAATTAAAACACAGCGGTGGGGGAAGCTTCCGGGAAGCTCTGGTTCGTCCAAGAGTCGGAAATTGGGCAGAGTCTCCTTCTCTTTTTTTTTAGACCTGCTAAAAAACAACGAGCAATTAAAATCAAATGTGCCCAAACACACTTTAAAAGTGTTTTGGGTCACCACACTAGTTACCAAAAAAAAACTAAGTAAAAATTTGTTAAGTTGGGGTAATCTAGTTTTGCAAAAAAAGGAACCAAGGAAAGCAAGCTTTCTTTGGGATCTTGGCTTGCTGTTTGGGCAACCAATGAGATGTGCACTTTTATTGCAGAATATGAAACTTTAAAGTACAGCAAAGGAAACTACCTTAAAAGCAAGCTACAAATTTTCTTTAAAATGTTTGCAAAAAAGAGGATAATTTCAGCTAGATCTCTTAAAATATGCCTTTATATGCAAAACGAAACTGAGATCTAAACTTGAGAAAGGATCTTACTAACTAGATCTATATGTAATTTTCTTTGTGAGAGAGATCTAAGCAATAAGGTTCTTTAAAAGTAACCAATTTGAAGAGAAATTAAGATTTTGAAGGAGGAAGAGAGAGAAAGAGTGTTGGAAGCTTGGGAATGTTGGGCTTTGGAGTCTGCTTTGGTGGAACACCAAGGGACTATGTCATTCAGAAGATCCTGAAGACGAGGAAGATGCAAACCAGTTCAACCTCTTGTACAAGCGATATAACCTGCAACTTAGAAATCCTTGCACAAACAGATGGTTAAAACATAGGTGCAGCTGGAAGAGATAACTGGAAAGCATGCAATTAAACTTAAAATACATACAACTCCAATAGATCTGAAACAAGCAGCAGTAAGAGCATAAATCAAACTAGAATAAACTCTTACCCTAACGAGAGGGAGCTCTCTCCTTCAAGGCCAACAATTAACCAACAAAAGTAGTGATAAATAACACATATTATACTTCATAATCATTTGACAATCACCATCCACACATGAAGAGCATTACACCATAGATCTTGCCTCCAAAGCTTCTTTATTCCAGAATAATAAATAATACAATACAAGAGCAACAACACCTCAATCCCAGTTCTAACTCGCTTGAAAGAGGCTGCTTGTGCTTTGATTTATACAAAAACCAGGAGATCCAGCCCAGGGGGGGCGCAAATCCCAAGGAGACAGATCAAATAAGCTGATGGAGAGTCAATCAATGCAGATTTGAAGCTGAACTGAGCCTACTTGTCAATCAGGGGCTTGATTGAGCTGACACATCAACCCATAAACTGACACATCAGTCCATAGAGCTCCCAGGAGAGCCCACACGTGTGGAGGAGAGACAGAGGGCGCAATTCCCCCTAAAGGCTGCTGAAGATCAACTCTGGATCTGATTTGATCACCTCCTTCAGTCAAGGATTTGTCATATCCAGTCAATCTGGTTCAGATCTGACTGATTTCAATCAAATCGGCTGAGAATCCACTGATCTATGATTTTGGATTTGCTCCATTATTCACCAATTTATTAATTAAAATAATCAATAAATGATTTTTTGGGGCTTTCTAACCTGAGTGATGAAAAATCACTGAAAACTAGCAAATAGTGGGTCCATGGGTTTACATGGTGCTCTTAGCTTGAAAATGAGCACCTACACGACTGAAACTGATTATTTGGCCCACTTTTATTACAAAATCAATTTTTCCAATTAAACTATTAAAAAATAGTCTAAGTTTTGGAAAAATTAAATTTTAATAAAAAACACTGAAAAAACTAAAAATTTGAAAAATTGAAAAAACCTAGGGGGACTTAGACATGTTCATATTACTCGACCATGATGTCTAGCATGTTTATACATTGACACATAGACTCTAATAACCTCAATAGGCCTAAATGCCAAGCTTACCACCCCAACTGTGGAGGTATGGAGTGAAAAACTTAGAAATTATCAGTGGTTTATTCAACAACCAATAATAACCAAAGGAAAAACCACCCTAGGCTGATCGGATTGACAAATAAAGTCTAAGAGACTGAGTCTTTTACAGACACTATCATGCTAGAACATTTATTACAATTCCCCCATGGGGTATGAACATGTGATATAGTACAACAAGGTTTCCTAGAAGCAAGACTGAAGGTCTTCTGAGGTCCGAACAAGTTATCCTTTTTCGGTTCACCAAGCTCACTTGATAAAAAACCACTAAGTACAACTTAGGTGGTAACATTCTAGCTCCAACTGCGGGACGTGTGCTCGATCTGGTCTTTAAGGCAAGGAGAGGATACGAGAACACTATAATCTCTGGTTTATATACCCTGTAAAAACATCTCAACTTGACAAGAAAACCTCAGTAGCACAAGCTTTATATAAAAACCAAATGAACCATTAAGCCGATTTATTTAAACAAAATAAATGTAATTAATTAATGAAAAATAAGTTTTATTATAGCTAAGTACAAAACGTAAATGCAGAAAGTAAATGCTCTCTTTTAGGAGCTTATTTTCCTACTCTAAGCATGATATAAAAGGGTAGGTGTAATAAAAAATCCAGTGTAACCACCTAAGCATTTTTTAACATAAAAAAAATTTCCTTGTCTTTGGTTACCAGTCAAAGTAAGGATACCTTATTCAGAAAATGCAAACTTGCATGATGATTCAGAATGGGTGGGATGGATGGGAGATCATAGGCATGCATAATATCGTCAAATTTCCTCCCAAACTGGTAATTGCTTGCGTAGGCTGCTTCTATCCATGAATGGACAGGGTTGATATACAAATCAGAGTGATGAGGCAGATTGACTACACCATCATACTGATCATCGAGGCTTACCAGATGATAATTCCCTGTATAAGCCCCAAGTGGCTCCAGATCATGAGGAGACTCTATATGTGAAGATGATAGTTGAGATTGATATTCTACTAACTGCATCACCTCTGTCTTTTCACAACACTGCTTCTCCATGTCTTCATCATTGATACCTTTGTGCGGCTCTGCATGATATGACTCTGAATGATCATATAAGAGTTTTGAATGCTCCTCTTCCATTCTAGGATTTTCCCAGGTCTCCAGATCCATGTTCTCTCCTTCAGATATGCCATAGATAGAAAAATCGACAAAACCATCAAAAGTTTCTGGTTCATTATTTTCCTCTTTATTCATGTCACAGACTGGATTTTCCATGAATGTCCAGGACGACTCATCAACATCTTTGTCGGAGATAAGGGAGTCTTCATCATATGTATCTTGCTCCAAGTTATACTTGTCCTCATTTTCATACTCATCTTCTTCAGAGAAAAGGTCACAAGGCAGTAAACCTTCTAGACTGTCATCGTTATATGGAGAACACGTAGGAGCCCCATCATGTACATTACAGTTTTCATCATAAGTTTCACTATAAGATTTTGCAATGGTTTCATCCTTAGGCTTGCACTGTTTAGCTAGTGACAAAGGGTAGGCCTGGCCTAGCATGTATACATGATCAGACTCGCCTGATGTTGTTTCCTGATTACTGACCTCGGTCATTCCATGTTCTATAACCTGGTTTGCTATATAGCAAGTGATTTCTTGGTGGAATTGATCACAAGGTCTACACCATGGAATGACTTCTTCTACCAGGTTAGTTGAGTCTAACTGGTTTGGAATCCTAGGTTCTTGCTGAGGAGCTTTCTTCTGATACACCTGATTTTGTTTAGGCTGAAAGTTCCTAGGTCCATTATTTCTTTCCATTGTGATTATTCTGTTCTGAATATGATTCAGTTGTGCAGATTGATTTGCCATGATTTGGTTTTGACTAGTAACCAATTCTTTTATCATGTTAGTTACCTTTTCCATGGGGTCTTTGGAGGTTTCCTTTTCCTCTAATTCAACGGCTTTTCCCTTCTCTTTGTTGTATGAAGTGTTTCCCCTAGTGTAACTTGGAATGTTGGATTTTCCTGAAGACTGCATATTCTTTTCTATTTTCTCGGCCAATTCCTGAGCAGTTTTTAGATCAGCCGGCTCTTTGTCCCTTAACTAGTACCTCAAATCACCAGTGAAAGCTTCGATGTAAGATATGAGGATGGAGGCATCCCTTGGCTTGATTTCTCTAGGGAGGTCCGCAACCACACGCCTGAACTTAGTGTTAAATTCATCCATGGTTTCATTCTCCATCTTCTTTATGTTATGAAGGGCAACAAGCAGATGTCTTGGTTCTTTCTTTTCCCCCCATTTCTTCTTAAAACCCTCTAGGAATTCACTAAGAGTTTTATATGAATCATCATCTAGGTTGAAGTACCATTCTTCAGCATCATCTTTTAAGGATAAAGCAAAGAGCTTCATTTTGACATCATCATGGTCATGCGCAGCATCATTGCAATAACTGACCAGGTGCTTTTCAAACTTTTGAAGGTAAGACTTGGCAGTGATGGCATTATTGCCCTGAAATATGGGGAGCTTCTTGACTTCTTGATAGCATCTTTTGGAATGGCATGGGGAGCACTTGCTATCTGAGAAAAGTCAAGGGGTTTGAACAATTCCGTCATTTCTTGAGATTGGTGAACATGACTCTCTACAAATATGTAATGGATATCTGAGAGGGATTGGTCTCCTAAATTTTCAAGGTTTCTACGGGAAGTCTGCCTATTCAATCTTTCCCTAATAAACCTTTCGGGATCAGGGAGAGGATTGAATTGTCGACGGTTTCTTCGGGTAGAAATTCTTGGAGGGATGTTAGACAGTGGAGTTGCCAGATGGATCGAGTTTTAATTTTTATGTTTTTTAAAGACAAGATCAATCAATTTTTTTTTATTTTTATTTTTTATCTTCTTAGTTGTTTAGAAAAAAGTTAAGCTAAGTCGTACCCGGGAGTAAAAAGATTTATCCCCGGCAACGGCGCCAAAAAGTGTTGCCGCCTTTCACACACCTGGGTCACGTGGCAGAAATCTTCAAGCCACTTGGTGTGTCCTTGGGGGCAAGTCCGAGTCAAGGTTGTCACCTTGTTCTTGACTCCTCCGTTTAGGCTCAACTCCTAACGAAGCCAAGGGGGGTAGACCCTATTAAGTTACTGTTGCTGCCTAATTCACACTTTAAGACGCAGGAAAGTCACAACCTGCTATGTGTGTCCTTGGGGGCAAGCGAGAGCTGGGGACCACTGTCACCACAGTCTACAGCTCCTCCGTTTAGGCAAGATCCCAACAGAGCCAAGGGGGGTAGTCCCTATGGAAAGACTATGTTCCAGGTTTATTAATTAATTGAAGGTTAATTAATGGGATCTTTTATTAAGATTTACAAAACTATCAGACCAGTGCCTATACTAAATGGGGTCAAAAGATACAATGTGTCTTTATAAAAAAAAAGAAATGTTAATCTACGATTAAATTATGGGTTCAGTGTTTAATAAAGAAATATAAGGATAAACAATATGATTATAAACAGCAATGAAATAAAACAATTGTATGGACAAATGAAATAAACTTGCGAAATGGCCGAAAATCGTTATGAATACAGATTACTAAACCAACAGTAAATGTAAAGTGTGAAAAAAGATTTAAACAGTTAACATCCACCACATGCTCATTTACGAAATCGAAAATAAATAAATGTGCTGAGAAATAAAATGCTGG
>LPNX010654720.1:172004-187936 GCA_001517045.1 Pseudotsuga menziesii
TCGGCGCCTCGAGGTCACTTTTCAGGAGTTCTCGCTTCCTTTGGGTATTTTGCCACTGTAATGGTTTGATCTATGTGTTGGATTTTCACCTGATGGTTTGTCAATTTGGGAGAGTGAATTCTAATTATTTTAGTCACTCAAGTGCTTTTGATACAGCTTGACTAATCAGACGAACCGTAGCCAAGTGCAGAGCATACACACCGGAGTCTTGTCAATTTTAGTAAATTTTAGACAAGGTGTTCTTATTAAAAAGAAAACTCTCCAGGAACCTCTTTCGATCCAAGTGGATCTCAATCGGGGAATTAAGGAGGGGTTAATTTTATTATAGCTGATGAAACAAATGATGAAAAAGAAAACAAAGATACACAATGCCGGTTTTCTAATTAGTCCTACTACGCATCTCTTTCCCCTTTCAGGTCAATCGGGAAGTCGTGGGGTAAGTATTAAGATTACTTTGAAACCTCTGATATGGAATATGGAAATGATAATAAATCAAAGTATACTGCCTTGCAGATTAGTACTACACTAGATTGAAAAGAGATGAACCAAAAGTAAAAAATTGACACAGACGCAAACCCCCCCAGGGGGGATGGTGAATAGGCTCAAAAGAGCCTATTCGAAAGGACCTTTTCTTTTTATTAGCAGCGATTTACAATATCAACAAATTGAAATTGATGCACTTTGGTCCTTGTTATCTGGGATCCAAAGGCTTACAACAAGCTTGTAACAAGCTAGAATTAAAACACAGCGGTGGGGAAAGTTTCGGGGAAGCTCTGGTTCGTCCAAGGGTTGGAAATTGGGTAGAGTCTCCTTCTCTTTTTTTGTTAGACCTGCTAAAAAACAGTGAGCAATTAAAATCAAATGTGCCCAAACACACTTTAAAAGTGTTTTGGGTCACCACACTAGTTACCAAAAAAAAACTAAGTAAAAATTTGTTAAGTGGGGGTAATCTAGTTTTGCAAAAAAAGGAACCAAAGAAAACAAGCTTTCCTTGGGATCTTGGCTTGCTGTTTGGGTAGCCAATGAGATGTGCACTTTTATTGCAGAATATGAAACTTTAAAGTACAGCAAAGAAAACTACCTTAAAAGCAAGCTACAAATTTTCTTTAAAATGCTTGCAAAAAAGAGGATAATTTCAGCTAGATCTCTTAAAATATATGACTTTATATGCAAAACGGAACTGAGATCTAAACTTAAGAAATGATCTTACTAACTAGATCTATATGTAATATTCTTTGTGAGAGAGATCTAAGCAATACGATTCTTTAAAAGTAACCAATTTGAAGAGAAATTAAGATTTTGAAGGAGGAAAAGAGAGAAAGAGTGTTGGAAGCCTGGGAATGTTGGGCTTTGGAGTCTGCTTTGGTGGAACACCAAGGGACTATGTCATTTAGAAGATCCTGAAGATGAGGAAGATGCAAACCAGTTCAACCTCTTCTACAAGCGATATCACCTGCAACTTAGAAATCCTTGCACAAACAGATGCTTAAAACATAGGTGCTGCTGGAAGAGATAATTGGAAAGCATGCAATTAAACTTAAAATACATACAACTCCAATAGATCTGAAACAAGCAGCAGTAAGAGCATAAATCAAACTAGAATAAACTCTTACCCTAACAGGAGGGAGCTCTCTCCTTCAAGGCCAACAATTAACTAGCAAAAGCAGTGATAGATAACACAGATTATACCTCATAAGCATTTGACAATCACCATCCACACATGAAGAGCATTACACCATAGATCTTGCCTCCAAAGCTTCTTTATTCCAGAATAATAAACAATACAATACAAGAGCAACAACACCTCAATCCCAGTTCTAACTCGCTTGAAAGAGGCTGCTTGTGCTTTGATTTATACAAAATCCAGGAGATCCATCCCAAGGGGGGCGCAAATCCCAAGGAGACAGATCAAATCAGCTGATGGAGAGTTAATCAATGCAGATTTGAAGCTGAATTGAGCCTACTTGTCAATCAGGGGCTTGATTGAGCTGACACATCAACCCATAAACCGACACATCAGTCCATAGAGCTCCCAGGAGAGCCCACACGTGTGGAGGAGAGAGAGAGGGTGCAATTCCTCCTAAAGGTTGTTGAAGATCAACTCTAGATCTGATTTGATCACCTCCTTCAGTCAAGGATTTGTCAGATCTAGTCAATCTGGTTCAGATTTGACTGATTTCAATCAAATCGACTGAGAATCCACTGATCTATGATTTTGGATTTGCTCCATTATTCACCAATTTATTAATTAAAATAATCAATAAATGATTTTTTGGGGCTTTCTGACCTGAGTGATGAAAAATCACTGAAAACTAGGAAATAGTGGGTCCATGGGTTTACATGGTGCTCTTAGCTTGAAAATGAGCACCTACACGACTGAAACTGATTATTTGGCCCACTTTTATTACCAAATCAATTTTTCCAATTAAACTATTAAAAAATAGTCTAAGTTTTGGAAAAATTAAATTTTAATTAAAAAAACTGAAAAAACTAAAAATTTGAAAAATTGAAAAAACCTAGGGGGACTTAGACATGTTCATATGATTCGACCATGATGTTTAGCATGTTTATACGTTGACACATAGACTCTAATAACCTCAATAGGCCTAAATGCCAAGCCGACCACCCCAACTTTGGAGGTATGGAGTGAAAAACTCAGAAATTATCAGTCGTTTATTCAACAACCAATAATAACCAAGGGAAAAAACACCTTGGGCTGATCAGATTGACAAATAAAGTCTAAGAGATCGAGTCTATTACAGACACTATCATGCTAGAACATTTATTATAATTCCCCCATGGGGTATGAACATGTGATATAGTACAACAAGGCTTCCCAGAAGCAAGACTGAAGGTCTTCTGAAGTCCGAACAAGTTATCCTTGTCCGGTTCACCAAGCTCACTTGATCAAAAACCACTAAGTACAACTTAGGTGGTAACACGTGTTACAATTGTTATCATTATGGTCATTTCGCAAAACATTGCAGGGTGTAGGGACAGGTTAAAGTTTGGAGAAGAAAGCAAGTTCAATTGAATGACATGAACAACCATCATCCTACCAAAGTATGGAGAATAAAGTTAGTAGATCAAAATAGAAATGATGAAAATCTTGGGAAAGACCCAATGCCATTTTGAAGACTATTGACTAGTGATATGAAGTGTACAAAGAATGTGTAAAAGGAGATATGTACCTGATTATCAGATTTGAGTATCGTAAAGTAGGTGGTTCCAGAAGTATCTGTGTGACAAAATACAAGTCCATCAAATAAGCATCAATGCTCAATGATAAGGGAAGAAGTAGTGCCAAAAAAAGTTTTGTTGTCATTAATCCAAAGAGGAAGAAAAGTTGAAAAGGAAGAGAAGTTGATGACAGGGGGAGCATGGCCTAAGGGGGAGCAGTATGGTCAAAGAATGGTCTCTTTGCCATTGATGCCAAAAGGGGAGAGAAGTTTTGTTGACAGGGGAGCTTGTTCTGAATAGGAGTTATGGTGTTGTCATCAATGACAAAGGGGGAGATTGTTGATTAATTTGTCATTGATGCCAACAGTGTATGGTCATTGATGCCAACTATTGAGTCCTTGGTGCCCCTTGTGGAGTCCCTGAGGGTTAGTGTTTAGTTTGTGGTTGTTTGTGCAAGAGGAGCCCTTTTGACCTTGTCCAAGCCCAAGCTTGAAGCCTGTTATCACATATATAGTATCCAGGCTACCATATTCTATTTTTCAGACACAGTACATTTTTCAGCCAGATCTCTTACATATGAGATGCTGAGATGAGCATTTTTGACGGATCATTATTGTATTGGTGGACTATTGTACTCTCCCATGTCAGGACTGAGTCTCAGGACACTCAGATTTGAGGACCGATGTAGCCATTTAGTCATTACAGAGCAGTTATTGATGCCTAGTTTTATATCAGTGCTTTCTCATTAGACAGATGGTGTTTCAGATGGATTATATTGCATGATTATGACTCAGCTTTTTATATTGTGTTATGGTTATCGTTGCTCTTATACTCATTTTTGTGACATGTATTAACATGTGGTGTCATGATCTGGCGGTCATAATTATATGGACTTGGGTGTATTTTGTATTATGTATTGATGTCTCTACTTAGACTTGGAAGTTCTTGATCTATACTCATTGGTTTTACCCTCCTTAGGGAGAATAGAGGTAGTCATTCCCACCATTGTTTTGGCTTGCTAGTGTTGGCTTCATCATTCACTATCTCCACCCATCCATTACCTTCACGTTTTGTTTTCAACCCGACTGACTTCTTGACTTATGGCATGGAGGACCTTTTCCCCTGCTAGAACCTTTGTTGGACAAGCCTCCCTGTTTATATTGTATCTCGGCTCTGAGTTGGTGATAGAACTTGCCTTTGGTGAGTTGGATTGTATGCCTAAATCATTCTGGTCGATTGTCCCGATGTTTGGCACTGTGCAGAACTCCCCCTGGTCACTTGAGATGTTGTTGGCTAAAACTAAAAGCTCATGTACTACCTGCATTGGAAATATTATATATGCGCCCATGGAAAATGAAAATGATAAAACTGTGTTTCTTAACGTATGTAAAGAGGGTAGGAGCAATGAAATGCTAAAATACTCCTTGAAGAGTATAAGAAAATGTCCAAAAAAGCAAGGTTAAAAATATGCTATATCCAAATATTGCTGACCTTATAAATATAAATATGTCCCGGATGAAAGCTGCGATTAGCTGTGCTTTTAAGCACTGGTGAAGTCCCAAAGGGTCATATAGGCCAAAAAAGGCCATGGAATAAAATTGATGGTCCTAATGAACCTGGATCAAGCTTGATGTAGTCATGATGCCTAAGTTGAATAAGCACTTTCTAAACAACTCAACCATTTGTGAGGCACTGCCATTCCTTGTGTTGTTGTTTGTCCGACATTGGTTATAGTGAGTATTCCCTTTCCATATCCAAAGTTTCATGATGTTAAGTAGGAAGTCATCCTTTGCCTTAGCCTTGTCAATTTTATCCTTCACCCTTCACTAGCAAATTGACTACAACTATTAAATGAGTATACTCCTGAAAGCCTAGCCTAAGTAATAATAAATAAAGCCTTATATATGTAATTGATGATGTACCGCCAATGAAATGAATGCTACTTTTTGTGATTGTTGCTTGAATGAGTTGTAGAGCATGTCTTAGCCTTTTAACACTTGCAGCAGATGGATGATAGTTTGAGTTATTATTGGTGTCTGATCATTTACAGATGGTTATATTGTTTATTGGTTATGATTGATGATCAGATAAAGGCCTGTGAGGGGTATGAGTATACACCTTCAATGGATTTGGACTCTCTGAGTCTAATGAGACAGTTTATTTTCAGTTCTGGGCACTTGTAGATATGATCAGGCTCATTTTGCCTTTCTCATGCAGTTTTTCTTCACAGGTTGATATGTCTGAGCAGGGAGATGTTTTAGTTGGATCTCCTAGGGCGTTGTATGGGCATAGGGGGTGCAACCACTTGTTTGTACCATAGTACTCCCATCCCGGAGAGCCTGGTGGGCTCAATTTGACAACGTAGGCGCCCTAGGAGGCTGTTTTGGCAGGTTCACGTTTCTCGAGACAGATTAAAAAATGATTAAATGGCTATTGAAGAAATCGATTTGGGCTACTGAGGCAAGGAAATGACATGGGATGAGTCATAATGATGAGAGTGATGTCCTCCACACCTTCTCCAGCAGTTGCAACACCTGATTGGGCCCACACCTATTTTTGGGCATTTTTATATTATTTTCTAGAGCTTTTGGGAGGCTCACGATTTCCTCAAGGAGGCACAAAGTCAAAGAATTAAAATATTATATTATTTTATTGTGCCATGGGGACACCCAGAGGGAGTTAGTCAACACTCCTTAGACCCACCATGTGCTTCATTTATTTCTTGTTGAGTGGTGTACCCTCTTTATGGGTGATTTAGTCCACTTTGGTACTTTATGGTTATATTGATCCATGTATTGTATGTTGAGCTCATCTCAACCATTGATTAAAACATTTTATCTTTTAATCTTAGCCACTCATTTTGAAAGTGGTTAGGATTCAGTTATGATTGTGGTTCTCTCATTTCTATTTAAAGGAGAGAGCTTCTCATTTGTAAGGGGTCTTTTGGCTCTTGGATCTGAATATAGAAAGATTTTTCTGTGGATATTTTCTGGATCTGGTTTGCATCTGATGTTCTCAAATGGTGATTGGATAGTCTTCTGCTTCCTCGCATTGTGGAAATTCATGTGAGATCTATATTTTTTCTGCTATCATTGTCTTGTCTACAGGAGGGCGTTTTGGCTGGAGCGTTTTTGCAGGGGGACCTCAACTCGTTCGGTTATCTTCGTCTTGGATCAGGGGTTTTTCATTAGTTTCATTGCGATCTATGATTACTTCGTTTTACTTTCCTGTAGCATTTGGTTTCGTTATCTTGTCTTAGCAAATCTGATATTGTTGACGTTTGCTCATGCAGGGTACGGGGCGCATTGGTGGCTTGGAGCTTATATCCGTCATAGAAATCACTTGGATCTTCCAGAATTGATCGGGATAGCAAGGATCATCACTGTTAAGACTTTTACAAGCATTTCCAGGTACGATCCAATAGGTAATTCTCTTCTCTTTAACAGATCTGAAGCCATTGTACCTGCTTTTCCTTCCATTTTTCTGAAAACTCCTAAAATACTAAAGACCCTAAAAAGTACTAAAACTGGGAACCGTCCTATCTTTGGCCAAACCACTTCTGGGTTTCATAGATCGGGTCTCCCCTTCACTGAATCTACTGCAACGCTGGTCAAATTCCTGCTGGTTTGACCTCGATCTGATTTTTAGCTTGAAAACTGCATAACCCCCGATTGAAAATTTGACTTGCTAGGGTTTTGAATTTTTTTGATTTTTGACTTCATAGACTGATAGATCGGGTCCCACATAGTCCAAATCACCCTCAACATTGTCTAGATTCATGGCAGTTTGACCTAGATTTGAGTTTTACACTGAAACAGCCCTAGCACCCTCACTGAAAACTGGACTTTTCCGGAGTTTATTTTTTTCTGAAATATGACAGGCTAGGTTGATAGATCAGGGATTGAGCACTCCAGAACACCCCAATGCTAAGCTAGTTCCTACCAGGTTGCCCTAGATCTAAAAAACTGACTTTCAGCCTCTTAGCCCCCCTCATCAGATTTTGACTTTTTCCAGATCTAATCTTTCCTGAAATTTTCTGACTTGGGTTTGTAGATCGGGCCATCCTCATCTCATTTCCCCTCCAACGCTGAGCTGATAGTCTCCTGGTGACTCTAGATCTGCAGATCTGCCTCTCCAAACCCTAGTGCTAGCCCTCCTTCTGCCGATTTTCCTGTAACCTGAATCTTGTGGGCCAAATCCTTTTCTGGGTCCATAGATCAGGGTATATCCTAGGTGGGTTCACTGAAACGTTGTGTTGATGCTGACTCCATTGCCCAATGCACTAAAGGCACTAATCTCCTATCTCAAGCGCTAGCCATAAATTGACCTTAATCCCATTCTTTTTGCCAACATTCATTGATAACTCAAGTTACCTATCTTTCATTGAGTCTGTCTCCTTGGTACTAGACAGTACCAACTCTGTCCTTACTCACCCTGTCACAGTTACGTTTCCCAAGACAGTGGTCATCTCCATCAGTTGCTAGTACCTAAACCCTAGAGCTAGGGTTTCCATTTACCTTGCACCTTACTTACCTCAAAGCCACATTTGATCTGTTTTGGTGTCTAGGTCTGATCTCTCTTGTCGGGAGTAGATTCGGGTCTCCCCAGTTGTTGTCTTGGACTTGGATAACATAAAGTGAAGGCTGCCTTGATTGGCGTGACAACCATCCATTTGGGAGTCTAGGCAATTTTGGTTCCACCTCCGTAGTTGCTTGGGCCTCTACCATCAATCCTGGATCCACCTCACATAGGCAACTACAAGGTTGGTGATAACAAAGCCCTTGGAGGCCTTGGAACAATGACAAAATCCCTGGTTACCCATTGACTTGCTCAAGTGCCCCTAAGTTGTATCTTGGTCCCATTTGGGTCCATTGTCGAGTTCCTTACTCATGGCTGATATTTGGTTACTAGTTTTTGTGCTGCTTGTTATGCTTATACTTGTTTTAGTCTCTTGATTGGTTGTTGGATGGATGATGTGGCTCATGTGTGTAAAGTATTTGATGTGTTGATGGTGAATCCCATTGCTTGCATTGGATGGTATTTAGGTTGTTAAGTTCTTGTGGGGTCCTTGAGTCCACAATATTAGATCTTGATCCTCTTGCATGTGGAGACTTAGGTGTTGGAGCTACACTGATGGTGGTATATTGGAACCCATTCTTATGGGGTCCTTGAAAGTTTAAGTCTTGAACCCACATAAATGTTTTGATGTCCTTTGGATGCTATATGGTCATTGCCATGTAGTAGCCTTATGATCATGCATATGAAGCCCATAAGGTGTTGCAAACTAGTGGTGAGGTCTTTGTACCCCTCTTTTGGGGTGTTGGTACTCCTATAGTGATGAAGATATATAGTGGAACCATTGGATATGTTTTTAATGATATGGAGACCTTGAACCATGATGATGTATGGTCCTATTTGTGGTTATATGGCTATTGGGATGTAGATGGAGGTAGAGCCCACATATGTTCCTTGAAATGTTGAAGAATACTTTGAAACTCTTGTAGTTAGTGGTATGGTCTTCGGCACCCTCATGTAAGTGGTATGGTCTTCGGCATGGGTCCCATATTAACTTACGACCCTTTTCCACATGATGGAAGTAAAACTTTGGTTTAATGTTTAAAGTGGTGAATTTAATTAAAAAGAAAAGTGACGTGAGGGTGAAAGAGCTCACGCTTATGTGGTGATGAGTGGGATATGGGGGGCCCATCCACAAAATAAAACAATGAATATTGATTTTAACCATGGCATAAGTTTCCAATACGTGGGATTTAAAACAAATGGGAGGTGAAGTCAAAGCATGGAGTGTGAAGGTACATGCGATTTCATTGGTTGGTGGCAAATGGTTGAAAACGTGGGTTCTACCTTGTGCGAGTTAAGGAGGCGTCATCCTCCATGTGGCAGCCACTTTTTTAAATGTAACTTAACCTTCATCTCCTCACCTACCTTGAGAGCTCTTGCGTAAGGGATTGAAGGCTGCCGATGTGGAGTTTGGTGAGGAAAGGGATGACTCAACAAACTGATTTGGTGTGTTGGCAGTTCAGCCTTAGTTCAACTCCACTTCAGCTCAGTTCAAGCTGAGCTTAACTAAGCTTGATCTCTGGTTCATTAAAAGCCCTTGGGGCTTGGTCTTTTGTATAAATAGAGGTGCTTGGCACTCTCTTCAACATGGATTTTTTTGGGCAAACTTACTCTGCTAGATTTGTAATTGTGTTATAGCTTTTGCTATTGGAAATAAAGTGACTTTGGAGGTCCGTATGGTGTGTTGATTCTTGTCATGGGAAGTGCTTCATCTGTATCAAGGTGATTTTGTTCTTGTTTATTACTTATATTTCACTATTTTGATCAAATTGTTAGCTTAGAAGGCTTTATTAAGTCCATAGGGTGGGCATTTGAGTTCAATTTGTCCATTTATGTTGGGTTTTATGTGATTTTGAAGGAGTAGACTGTAGTTGGAAATACTTATACTCTTCTAATCCCATTTTGCTTTGCATACAATATTTGATCAGGATGTGTTTGTAAGTGGTTTCTTGTGCAGATCTCCCAGGTTTGAAGAGAAGTTTGAGCTCGGTTGCTTCTCTCATCTTTTCAAAAGACCTGTTTTTTTGACATTGTGTGCATTTCAGGGCCTCCTAAAGTCGATCTCAAGCCTAAATTTTTTTGGCAAGAGGCACTAGTTCGAAGATCCATCACTCAAAACCACATCTTAAACTTGGTTACTTGCTACCTTGGAATCCCTAAACCTCTTCCTTTCGGTTTTGGCATCTTACCTTCTCTTAGCTCTCTTTCACTGCCTTCTTTTTTCCCTCTCTCTCTCTCTTTTTTGCAGCCCTCTTTCGCTGCCCTCTTTTTCCCTCTCTCTCTCTCTTTTTTGCAGCCCTCTTTCGCTGCCCTCTTAGCCCTCTTTCGTTGCCCTCTCAGGTCTCTTTCGCTGCCCTCTTTTTCCCTCTCTCTCTCTCTTTTTTGCAGCCTTCTTTACTGCTGTTCGCTTTCCCCTTTTCCCTCTTTTCCTCACTTATTTCAGCCCTCTTTTTTGCTTTCTTTTTGCCCCCTTTTACTCTCTTCATCTTTCCCACTTTGCCTGTAAAAGTTTTGTATCTAGTTTTGCTTCAAAAAGACTAAAAAATTTACATTTTAAAAGGGTAGTTTTTGCACTTAGAATAATTTCATTTTTGTTCGCATCTAAATTTACTTTGATTTTATTAACGAATAATGGGTGTTTGAGTCATTGTTCGTTTTGAGCAGATACTGAAGAAGAGGTCAACCAAAGAAAAGTCTAAAGACTTGGAAATATTGAAGAAAAAGTTCCCAACAAGAAGGCAAACCACATCATTTTTTTTTTGTACAAGCCATTAGGGCTTCTTCACCCTTTTGATTTTTTTTAAGTTCTCTTCAAGGGTTAAAATCCCCGAGCATTGTAAACTATTAATAAAAAGGCTAGTGGGAGCAAGCCTCCCATATTTTCTACTTCCCCTATTTGGGGGAAGTGTGTCCTGTGTTCCTTTTCATTTTTACTCAGTGTAGTTTTAACTTAAAGCACTTAGCTTAGTTCTCTTGATTAGACTTAGTTTTCATTTCCACTAATTGTTAGTTGTTCATTAAGTATAACTACTAATTGCTAGATTAGATTTTATTACTTGCATTGTTGTGTATCTTTCTCTATAATTGTTAATCTTAAAAAGAACCAAAATCTCTTGAATCTCACCGTAAGGTGGATCAAGAGTGCTCTCTGTCGGAGAGTTTGTTTAAGTGTCTTTCTTTTATTTTCATGCATTCTACTGTTTGCAAGTTAATCAATTAAACCAAAGTCTCTTGAACTTTCCATAACCCAAGTCAAGATCACTCTTTGTCGGAGAGCATAGTTAGATTTGCATTTTCCTTGCATTAGGCATATAGAATAGTTAAAGTCTCTTGAACTTCCGTCATAAGACGAAGTCAAGAGCGTTCTTTGTCGAAGAATTGAACTGTGTGCTCCTAACTTAAAATTTGCAACTCACACTCTCCCTCTAATTAATTTATCTCGTTGTGATGGTAGTGCCTCACAGATGGGTAAGTTACGTTCAGAGGTGCTTATTCACCTTGACAAATGCTCACAATCCAGATCAAATACAAGTGAGTCCAGCAATCTTTAGATATAATTGTTTTAAAGAACCATTGCTTTTTGGGCCTTCAAGTTTCCATAGCCTTGATCCATGCATTTGTTACATGGATTTTTATTTATTAAGGCTTCATGCTCCATGCATGTTTAAAAACACTTGTTACATGGGTTTTACATTTCACATTTCACATTTACACTTCAAAGCCAATTTCATTAGGCTTGCCTTGAATTCATGTATGTTCAAAAACACTTCTTTTCATGAATGGGCTTTTCACAAGATATTCATTTCATTTCCATATACATTGTATTGATGGTAGCGCTATTTGTTTCAGGTTTATCCAACACAACCTAGGAAACTCAGAGTCGAGACATAAATAAACAGGGAAGCTTATCCAACAAAGAGACTATAGTGGGGAAAGGTCCTCCATGCCACACGTCAAGTAGTAGGTCGGGTTAGAAACATAACTGGAAGGTAATGGATGAGTGGCGATAGTGAACGATGAAACCAACACTAGCAAGCCAAAGTATGGTGGGAATGATCACCTATATTCTCCCTAAGGTGGGTAAAACCAATGAGTATGGGTCAAGAACTTCCAGGTCTAAGTAGGGACATACATACATAATATCAATACAACCAGGTCCACATATTTATATGACCGCCAGATCATGACACTAAATGCTAATACATGTCGCAAGAATGAGTATAAAAGCAATAATAACCATAACACAAGATAATATCTGTTGAGTCATATACATGTAAATATCCAATCTGAACCAACATCTGTCCATTGAGAACCCGCTGCTGCAACTCTGGGCAATACTGACTACTCTGTAAAGGGCTAAATGGTTACATCAGTCCTCAAATTTGAGTGTCCTGAGACTCAGTCATGGCATGTGAAAGTACTATAGTCCATCAACAAATAGTGATCCATCATAGATTCTTATCTCAGCATCTCATATGTAAGGGAACTGGCTGAAAAAGTGTACTTGAATTTGAAAAATAGAATATGGTAGCTCGGCTACTCTATATGTGATAACAAGTTCAAGATGAAAGACCTAGGGATGATGCACTACTTCTTAGGCATGGAGGTGTGGTAAAGTGCGGATGGGATTTTCTTTGGTCAAGGAAAGTATGCAGTGGAGATTATGAAGAGATTCAGAATGCTAGATTGCAAGGCAATAGCCACACCTATGGTATCGAACTTGAAGCTACTGTGTGATGCTTCATCGGAGATAGTTGATGCCACGTTTAACCCCTCCTTGATTCCCCGATTGAGATCCACTTGGATCGAAAGAGGTTCTTGGAGGGTTTTCTTTTTAACAAGAACACCTATCTTAAAGTTTACTAAAATTGACAAGACTCCGGTGTGTATGCTCTGCACTTGGCTGCGATTCGTCCGATCAGTCAAGCTGCATCAAAAGCACTTGAGTGACTAGAATAATTAGGATTCACTCTCCCAAATTGACAAACCATCAGGTGAAAATCCAACACCTCGATCAAACCATTACGGTGGCAAAATACCCAAAGGAAGCGGAAACTCCTGAAAAGTGACCTCGGGGCGCCGATCTCTGTTACACCTATGGGTGCATTATGAACAATAGCCTCAGAGACTCCATTCAGCCCACATATTCCTTGCGGGTAGCCGTGAAGGTTTAGTTTTGGACATACTCCAAGTACTCTCAGGTATATCTGGAGTCCACCCCTTCGCCTAATTTTAATCAACTGATATTTCACATTAACTTAAAACGTACCAAGAGGCAATCGCAAAACATTCACTCCAAGCACATGCAAGTACATTGATTATCTTTTGACTCCATTTTAAGGCACTGGCTATTTTCTTTCTATATATATATATATATATATATATTGTGTCTCAGCATTGTGCTTTCGTGCGCTCATTTTGTATCTTGTCATCTATGGTTGTTTATGGTTAAATTTCAAACTCCTAAGTAACTCATTCAATTTAACATCACCATACTAAATAATTTTGCCTTAGTAACTTAATAGGGTCTACCCCCCTTGGCTTCGTTAGGAGCCGACCCTAAACGGAGGAGTTAAGAACAAGGTGACAGCCTTGACTCGAGACTTTCCCCCAAGGACACACCGAGTGGCTTGAAGATTTCTGCCGCATGACCTAGTTGTGTGAAAGGCGGCAACACTTTTTGGCGCCGTTACCGGGGATAAATCTTTTTATTCCCAAGTACGACTTTTGTTTTCTTCCTTTTTGTTTTTGCTTTGTTTGATGAATGCTTATAGTAGATCTTTAATTTTCATCTGGCGACTCCACTGACTTATTTTTTTAGTTTTTATTTTTACAAAGAAAAGCAAAATTTTTTTTTGTGAAAAGATTTATAAATGCTTATTTTTCTTTTTCACACGGCGACTCCATTGAAGGGATAAAACCCTGTATCTCATAAACTTGTGAAGTTTTGTTGTGTGTAGATGATCCCATGCGACATGTTAAAACCTTTAAAGCTCATCACTTGACAGCTCCACCTTTTCAGTATAAGGTTTAATGGTTATATCAAATTCATACTATTAATTTTTGATATGGATGAATTAAAGGAGAAATATGGTGCCCAGATAACCGGAATTTTTCAGCCTATCGATTTCTCAAACATCCCAGGTTTTCCTAACTGTTGTGATGGTGTGGGGGATGCATATAAATGGCTTTCAGTATTTTATGGAAATTATGGTGATTCGGCCATCTGGCATGTCAAATCTTTCCTTCAGTTGATGGCTGACTCCAATGTTCTTCATGAAGACAATATGATGGAAATGTTTGCTGGTACTTTTTGGGGTGAGGCCTGTTGTTGGTTCTATCAGTGCCTTCCTAATAAATGTATAACTTCTTTTCCAAGCTTCCTTTGGATGTTTTTAGAGAAGTGGCATGATGGTAGGGGTAGTAGGAATGGTTTGAAAGAGTTCCTTGAAATTATCTGTACCTTCTACCTATCTGGGATAGAGTATCACATGGAAACATATGATGGACCTTTTGCCATGATACAAAGTATTGAAGACTTGGAATCACTTCTTGAACATTTAAGTGAAGAGGAGATCCATGATACTCCCATCAAAAAGCATCCTAGTAGTTATTTAAGAAAGGAAGCAATTAAGCAGCTTTTTAAAGAATATAAGGTATCTCTCATTACACAGCAAGATTCTGAAGATGGGAACATCCATGACAATCATGTTGGAGAGCTTCGCAAGGAACCCATGATTGAACACATTGTTGAAGACTATCCTTATGTCACCATAACTAAAAACATTGAAGATTTGAGATTTTCTCAGGATTGTTGCAATGTTGATATCTTTCCAGAAAGCCCTCTAGAGAAATCCACTGAGCAACACATACCAAGTGATCCTACTGAATATGTCCAAAAAGTTTCCTTGATTGAAGATAATATTGAAGATCCTCATCATGATATCATAATAGAAGCCTATAAAGAAACTTATGATAAGATCAGTATGGTGTGTGGTGACACTAGACCTTGTTCTCCACATGTTGATGAAGGTTTGGAAAGTTTATTGCCTTGTAACATTTTTTCTGAAGAAGATTGTTATGAATACAAGGAAGACATGGATAGGCAGGAGCATGATGCCATGGATGAAGAGTCCCCCACATATGACATGGATGGGAGTGATGACTATTGGAATTTCATAGATAATCCAACTTGTGAAAATCTTATTAAGAATTCCATCCATGGTATGTCCAACAAGGGGAGTGTCTATTCAAAAATTTGTGGAAGTCCAATCTACAATACGTCCATAGAGGGGAGCACGGATCTGGATGCCTGGGAAAACCTTAGTATGGAAGAGGAGTATTCAGAATTTTCACATGATCATTCAGAGTCATATCATGCAGAGCCACACAAGTGTATCAGTAATAAAGACATTGAGAAGCAATGTTGTGAAAAGTCAGATGTGATGCAGTCAGTGGAATATCTTTCTCAACCATCGTTTTCACATATAGAGGTTCCTTATGATTTGGAGCTACTTGGGGCTTGTGCAACAAGTTATCATTTGATAAGCCCCGGTGATCAGTATGATGATGTAGTCAGTCAGCCTCATCATGCTGATTGGTATATCAGTCCTGTCTAGTCATGGATAGAAGCAGCCTGCATGAGCACATACAAGTTGGGGAATAATTTTTATGACATTATTCATGCCTATGATCTCCCATCCATCCTGCCCATTCTGAATCATCTCGCAGGTTTGCATTTTCTGAATAAGGTATCCTTACTTTGGCTGGTAACCAAAGACAAGGAAATTTTTTTTTATGTTAATAAAATGTTTAGGTGGTTACATTGGATTTTTGATTACACCTAACCTGTTTATATCATGCTAAATAAGCTCCTAAAAGAGAGCATTTACTTTTTGCATTTATGTTTTGTACTTAGCTATAATAAAACTTTTTTTTTCATTAGTTAATTTTGTTTAAATAAATCAGCTTAATGGTTCATTTGATTTTTATATAAAGCTTGTGCTACTGAGGTTTTCTTGTCAAGTTGAGATGTTTTTACAGGGTATATAAACCAGAGATTTTGGTGTTCTTGTATCCTCTCCTTGCCTTAAAGACTAGATCGAGCACACGTCCCACAGTTGGAGCCAGAATGTTACCACCTAAGTTGTACTTAGTGGTTTTTTATCAAGTGA
>LPNX010654720.1:188189-233200 GCA_001517045.1 Pseudotsuga menziesii
TCTGCGTTTTTCACTCCATACCTCCAAAGTTGGGGTGGTTGGCTTGGCATTTAGGCCTATTGAGGTTATTAGAGTCTATGTGTCAATGTATAAACATGCTAGGCATCATGGTCGAGTCATATGAACATGTCTAAGTCCCCCTAAGTTTTTTTCAATTTTTCATTTTTTCAATTTTTTCAGTGTTTTTTATTAAAATTAAAATTTTCCAAAACTTAGGCTATTTTTTAATAGTTTAATTGGAAAAATTGATTTTGTAATAAAAGTGGGCCAAATAATCAGTTTCAGTCATGTAGGTGCTCATTTTCAAGCTAAGAGCACCATGTAAACCCATGGACCCACTATTTCCTAGTTTTGAGTGATTTTCCATCACTCAGGTCAGAAATCCCCAAAAAATCAATTATTGATTATTTTAATTAATAAATTGATGGATAATGGAGCAAATCCAGAATCCTAGATTAGGGGATTCTCAGCCGATTTGATTGAAATCAGTCAGATCTGAACCAGATTGACTGGATTTGACAAATCCTTGACTGAAGGAGGTGATCAAATCAGATCCAGAGTTGATCTTCAACAGGCTTTATGGGGAATTGCGCCCTCTCTCTCTCCTCCACACGTGTGGGCTCTCCTGGAAGCTCTGTGGACTGATGTGTCAGTTTATGGGTTGATGTGTCAGCTCAATCAGACCCCCAGTTGACAAGTAGGCTCAGTTCAGCTTCAGATCAGCATTGATGGACTCTCCCTCAGCTGCAGTGATCTCTCTCCTTGGGATTTGCGCCCCCCTGGGCTGGATCTCCTGGTTTTTGTATAAATAAAAGCACAAGCTGCCTCTTCCAAGCTAGTTAGAGTTGGATTGAAGGGCTTGCTATTGTAATACTGTTGTAATCTTTTGATTGTTGGAATAAAGAAGCTTTGGAGGCCAAATGGTGTAATGCTCTCATGTGTGTGGATTAAGCATTGTCTTACGGCTACTGATGTTGTTGACTTTTCTCTCAATTTCTGCATCTGAACCCTGTCTGGCTTGAACGATTCAGCTGAATCAATAGGAGTATAGTTGGGCAAGTAAGGTTACTTGTTTTTTCTATATCTCATAGCATATATGTTTGAGATCTAGATTATACATGTTTAATAAGTTTATTTGCATGTAATTCTTGTCTCTTTTACATATATATATCCAGATCTCATGAGGTTTCGTGTAGGATTGTGTGTTTAGCTTTCAGGTAGCAAGGATTGGACGAGCTGTGGATCTAGTTTGACTCCACTATACATCCAAAAACTTTGTGAAGGCATTGCCCCTCTGTATTCCACTAACAAGTTTCCATTGCAGATCCATCCAACAACGGGCCTTTCCCCTTCTCTTCCTCCTTTCTATTAAAATCAATCTTCCGGTTACCTGTCTCTTCCTCTTATGATCAGATCTAGTTCTAAGAATTGAATATATATTGTTAGATCTAGTTCATAAGAGTTTTGTTGCTTAGATTTGTAATTTCATAAAGATAAATCTAGGTGTAGGAATTTTCTTTTTTGCAAGTAGCTAAAGCATAGATCTAAAGCTTGCTCATAAGGTAGTTTCTTTTTTCGTTCTTCAAAGATTTAAATTCTGCAAGAAAAGTGCATATCTCATTGGCTGCCCAAACAGCAAGCCAAGATCCCAAGGAAAACTTGCTTTCTTTGGTTCCTTTTGCAAAACTAGATTAGCCCCTTTTAACAATTTTTTACTTAGTTTTTTTTCGGTAACTAGCGTGGTGACCCAAAACACTTTTAAAGTGTGTTTGGGCACATTTGATTTTGATTGCTCGCTATATTTTAGCAGGTCTAACAAAAAGAGAAGGATACTCTGCCCATTTTCCGACTCTTGGACGAACCAGAGCTTCCCGGAAGCTTCCCCCACCGCTGTGTTTTGAGTTTAGCTTGTTACAAGCTTGTTGTAAGCCTTTGGATCCCAGATAACAAGGACCAAAGTGCATCAATTTCAATTTGCTGATATTGTAAATCGCTGCTAATATAAAAACAAAAGATCTTTTCGAATAGGCTCTTTCACCATCCCCCCTAGGGGGATTTGCGTACGTGTCTTTTTTTTGCTTTTCGTTTATCTTTTTTTTAATCTAGTGTAGTTCTAATCTGCAGGGTAGTATACTTTGTTTTATAATCATTTCCATATTCCATATCTGAGGTTTCAAAGTAGTTTTAATACTTACCCCACGACTTCCCGATTGACCCGAAAGGGGAAAGAGATGCGTGGTAGGACTAATTAGAAAACCGTCATTGTGTATCTTTGTTTTATTTTTCATCAACTGTTTCATCAGCTATAATAAAATTAACCCCTCCTTGATTCACCGATTGAGATCCACTTGGATCGAAAGAGGTTCCTCGAGGGTTTTCTTTGTAACAAGAACACTATCTTAAAATTTACTAAAATTGACAAGAGTCCGGTGTGTATGCTCTGCACTTGGCTGCGGTTTGTCCGATCAGTCAAGTTGCATCAAAAGCTCTTGAGTGACTAGAATAATTAGGATTCACTCTCCCAAATTAACAAACCATTAGGTGAAAATCCAACACCTTGATCAAACCATTACGGTGGCAAAATACCCAAAGGAAGCGGGAATTCCTGAAAAGTGACCTTGGGGCGTCGATCTCTGTTACACCTGCGAGTGCATTATGAACAATAGCCTCAGAGACTCCATTTAGCCCACATATTCCTTGTGGGTAGCTGTGAAGGTTTAGTTTTGGACATACTCCAAGTACTCTCGGGTATATCTGGAGTCCACCCCTTCGCCTAATTTTAAACCAACTCATATTTCACATTAACTTAAAACGTACCAAGAGGCAATCGCTAAACATTCACTCCAAGCACATGCAAGTACATTGGTTATCTTTTGACTCCATTTTAAGGCACTGGCTATTTTCTTTCTATATATATATATATTGTGTCTCAGCATTGTGCTTTCATGCGCTCATTTTGTATCTTGTCATCTATGGTTGTTTATGGTTAAATTTCAAACTCCCAAGTAACTCATTCAATTTAACATCACCATACTAAATAATTTTGCCTTAGTAACTTAATAGGGTCTACCCTCCTTGGCTTCGTTAGGAGTTGAGCCTAAACGGAGGAGTCAAGAACAAGGTGACAGCCTTGACTCGAGACTTGCCCCCAAGGACACACCGAGTGGCTTGAAGATTTCTGCCATGTGACCCAGGTGTGTGAAAGGCGGCAACACTTTTACAATGAGATCTAAGTGCAAAACAACTTTTAAATGCAATTTTTTCTTTAATCATTTTGAAATGAAATTAAATGCAAAACAACTAAGAGCTATGAGGAGAAAAAGAGGAAGGAAAGTGGAGCGAATGGGAGCAAAGAGGGCAATGAACAGTGGCTGCAAAAAAGAGAAAAGAAGAGGGCTGAAAAACAGTAAAAGAGGGCAGCGAAAGACAAGGAAGAAGAGGGCTGAAAAACAGTAAAAGAGGGCAGCGAAAGACAAGGAAGAAGAGGGCTAAAGAGAAGGCAAAAATGAAGGGGAGGAAACAAAAAACGAAAGCAAGAAAAGTGCTTTAGGGCTTCCAAGGTAACCAAGCGACCAAGTTTTAATGTAGTTTGTAGGATGGAATCTGAAGCAAACCAAACCCTTAGTGCCTCCTTGAAATAATCCAAGCTGTGTAGATCCTGAAAAGAAAACCAATGTTAACCAAACAAGCTTGTGATCTTGAAGATGAGCTAGATGCAACTGAGCTCACACCCTTCTCCAAGATGGCAAATCCTGTCCAAAATATGACCACTCAAATAGGGCCAGTGAGATCAATCAACTAGCATGCTAAGCATATAAAGATTCATCAACATTAATACAACTGAATATTTCTTGCTCATGAAATCTTGATACAATAGCATAATCAACCAAGTTATCAACTGTAAATGGGAGATTTTACGTTCTATAAAATAGACTTCTAAAACCAATTGATTTGATCACACATAAGCATTTAAATCGAAAAAATATGGAAAGCATTCACCTCACAAAGTTCATTCACCACTAGCACCAAGTCGCATGGACCTCCAAAGTCTTGATCTTATTCCAAATAATGAGCATAAAGAAATTACAAAATTCTACAGAGTAAGTTTACAACAAATGATTCATCCTAAGAGAGAGCAAAGCACCTCTATATATACAAAAACTGAGCCCCAGGGGGGATTCAATGAACTAAAGATCAACTCAACATGTAACTGAGTTGAAGTGAACATGAACTGATTTGAACCTTTGTTGAAGTGAAGAGGAACTGACCCTCTCCACCCAACTTTGTGCCAACACACCACCAAACACCCACCAACTGAGCGAGTCTCCTTCCACATGTGCGAATGGTATGGCAGCTTGGCGTCAATCCCTCAATATTTGCGATCTCCTCATCTACCCACTCGCATAACATACACTCAACCATTCGCATGGATGGAAAAAAAATAAATCACATATCCAAAGTTTAGAATGAAGAGGGGTCCACTTCTCTTTACACATTGGCGCAACCCCATCTTAGGTTAAGCGTGGGCCTCATCCTTACGTTATTCCTTCATGAAATAAAACGTGACTTTTACCATGAAATAATCCATTTGTATATTCCAAGGTTTATAACATTAACATTTAACGTGGATGGGTCCACCCATCCTACTCACATCCAATCGCATGCATGTAAGGGTTGATCTAGCTAGTCGTGAGTTGACGTCATACTCATCCCACCATTTGCCTTGCAATTTGATTGGATAAACATGATAGGCCATGGTTTATTTAATATTTAAAAACTGTGGAAGGGTCCACCTCATACCAAATGCATGCATCACCTTCACGCTCCATGTTAGCGTGAGCCTTTATAATCACGTCATCATCCTAATGCATTAAATCGACTTCACCCTTTTTTTATCCAAAGTTTGGATGCTTATTACACTTTAAAAGGATAGCATGAGTTATTGTGACCTCATGCTATGTCACCTCTCCTTTTTTTTATTAATTTTTTCACTTTTATAACTTTGACATTAGTGCAATTTTTCCAAAATTAGCATTAAAATGCCACTCTGATGCCTTGTTAGCCGAATGATGTCTTTTGGGATGCTTCAGCCGGTTGAAACATAGTGAAAGTGGCCCCTGGGGTAAAGATGCAGCTCCGGGCTTGAAAATGAGCCCAA
The DNA here is from genome assembly GCA_001517045.1 of Pseudotsuga menziesii. Taxonomy (NCBI): domain Eukaryota; kingdom Viridiplantae; phylum Streptophyta; class Pinopsida; order Pinales; family Pinaceae; genus Pseudotsuga; species Pseudotsuga menziesii. The sequence goes on from LPNX010654720.1 coordinate 193,348, forward strand.
CCATGCCAAAAACGGACTGCAGATCATACTTTTTTTACATTTTGAATTTTTCCAATTAAAGCATTAAAAAAAGGCTTAAAAACGAGAAAATTATTTTTTCTCGGAATCAAACAAAACTCTAGGGGAACCTATTACATGTTCAGACGACTCAATCAGAATTCCTAGCATGTTGAAAAACACTGACACAAAGGCTCTAATAGCCTCCCAAGGCCGAAACATCAAGACAACTACCCCAGCTTTGGAGGTGTGAGTGAAAAACTCAGAAATTATTAATTGTTTGTTCAACAACCAATAAAAACCATGGGAAAAAACAATCTGGGCTAGTTGGCTTGATGCTTAAGTCTGGGAAGCCGAGCCTTTTATAAAAAATTAAATGCTAGGACATTTTTTACAATTTCCCCAAGGGGGTATGAACATGTATTTACAAAAAATAAAAAGTTTAGCCAAAAAATGGCTAACTCTGGAGCACACTGAACTTCTGAACTCTGGAGATGAGCATTCATCATGCTCGATAACTGGCGGCTCAATAGAAAGTTCAACTATTGTACAAAATAGTTGGTAACAACCTGTTCGACTAGTTGTATGGCAGTATGGCTTCGAAAACTACTGTCTGATTTGTTTGATCTCGAGTTAGAGGCGACTTGTATCTTTTGCGGCAACTAGAGTTGTGTGACTCATGGGAAAGAGTAGGAGAGGAACATCTACAATGCACATTCTAGTGTCTAGACTCTAGAATCTATATTCCAAGCATTCATCATTAAATATAGAGATCAAAGTTCAAAAATTTCCAACACAAAGAAAATCAACAAGAAAGATTTTAGAGCCTACCTCTCTGGCTCCTGCTCTCTAATGGTAGTGACAAGTTCAAGTTTCAAGCTTCTTCAATCTCCAATGATGGCAACCTTCTCCTCTTCTCCTCTCCTCCTCTCCATTGCTCTCCTCTCCTCTCCACTCCTCTCCTCTCTTCTCTTCTCTTCTCAAGCAAAGTGTGAATGAAGATAGAGAAGAGGGCTTTATCCCCCAAATCCCTACTCCTTCCCTCCAAAATCCCACCCGTGGACGCCATCCCCTTCCTCCATTTTCTCTTTTCCGTGGGCGATGAGCTAGAGCGGGAGCAAAATCGGGAGCGTCGGGGAGCGAAGTGAAAGTGCTAGATAAAGGGCCCGGGAGCGATAAGGGAGCGTTTAGGGAGCTATCACTCCCGATCACTCCCTTATCGCTCTCGGACAGACAAAGGGAGTGTGTTAACTTCCCCGGAAGCGTGCTTTACAAAACGCTATAGATCGGGAGCGATCACGGAATCGCGATTCGAGATGGCTTCCACAACGATTCCATGTGGAGCGAGGGTGAGGGGGGGGGGAGGGTGCTTCCTTGTAACCTTGTCTAATTCATTGTAGATACTTGGTGGGAAACCTACGGTTCACGAGCACCTTATATCCAAAAGCTTGTTGTTTGGGTGCTTAGCCAAACATGTAGCTCTTCTGGTTGTGAGCACAACTTGAGTGTATTTGAAAAAATACACACCAAGAAGAGCAACAGGTTAGAGAATTTCAAATTAAATTCTAAATTCATTATAACTTGTAATTTATGTCCCTTGGGTAATTTATGTATTCTAATTTAATAAATTTATGATCCTCATATAGGTTGGATACCCAACGTCTGAATGATCTAGTCTATGTTTACTACAATCTCAGGCTGTGGGTGAAGCAGATTGAGAAAAAAATTGATGTGGAGGCCATTTCATTGGATGGATTGACACCATTGTTGTGTGGAGAGTGGAGATTGATGAACCTGTTGTGGATGTAGCCCTTGAGTGGTTAGAGGATGATACACAGGACATGGAGAGTGAGACACAGGAGGATGAGGAGTTTGAGAGTGTGCCACCATTGGAGCCACTAGTTTCACAGCCACAATCTCAGTTAGAGGGAGTCATATATATGGGCAGTGGTAGCAGTATCAGCGATGGAGGAATTGATGAGGGTCTACTACCTCATCATTCTTCTAGTTCTTCTATAGTAGATCAGTTTCTAGGCACTTCTGGAGGACGACATAATCAACGATGACCTCCGCGACTGCCTGGGCTTTCTAGCTCTAGAGGCAAATCCATTACCAAAGCTATTTCCTTTGCTTGTAAAAGGGGTAGAGGGAATCCATAGTTTACTTTATTTACTTGATTTCATTGTATATGAGATACATTGACTGTATTTTTTTGGTGATTCATGTGTGGGGGTCTCAATATCCAGGACACGATTCATTTCTTATGTGTGATGTATCACTAGACGTCTTATACATCTTATATATCGGTTTTCTTTCCATATTCATGTGGCAATGTGTTTATTTGATGTTCTTGTTGTTTTAGATGTTTAGAAAATAGAAAAAAAAATTGTATTTTTTTAAGTTTGCCGATATATTGCCGTTGTTTCCACCGATAAATCTGATTATTTCTTTTTGAATCCTTGGCGATATATTCACCGACACGATATTTGTAACACTGGTATAGAGTATCTTTGAGGGAATACAATGTTCAATCACTGCCAGACCTATATCCTTTCTCCTTCTTTGAACCCTCTTTATGAGTTTGATTCTTTGTTTATGCTCGTGGATAATCAATACATTAATGTATATAAATGTCTATGACTGTTCAATTGGTAGTAAAATACAGTTCTCTGATTGAATACTTGTATCTAGAATACAACACCAATCTTCCTTGACTGTTATTTCTATGTGTTTGCAGGATGCTTCTTTTTTGTATTTGGGTAGATTGCTGACAGGATTTGGAGTGGGAATTATCTCATTTACTGTAAGTTGATACCTTCCTCTGAAACAATCCAAATGACTGAAGTTTCAGTATTTTGGTCTGTGTATGTATGTGGGAAGGAGGGATGCATGTCTGTGTAATTATGTACGTCTTATGCATGTGTGTATGCTTTTCTTAAGACAAAATTATTAGTCTGATATGAATCTGATACATGTGACATAATCACTGTAGGTACCAGTATACATAGCTGAAATAGCTCCAAAGCACTTGCGGGGAGGCCTCGGCACAGTCACAATGGTGATATTATAATGCAAGATTACTGTATTATAAGAAGAATCATGGAATCTAAATTGTGAATCTCAGTACTGACCAATTGTTGGCTAATAACAGCTCTCTCTCACTATTGGTATTACGCTGGCATATTTATGTGGGATGTTCCTTGACTGGAGGACTTTGGCAGTTGTTGGTACGTAGAATTTGTAGGGATAATTTTTCAGTCTGATCATTTTCCTACTTTTAGATTCTTTTGCAATATTCTTATCGCTTTTGTTGCTCGGATGTGTAGGTGTAATACCTTGTGCATTCTTGTTTATGGGACTCTTTTTCATCCCAGAATCTCCCAGATGGCTGGTGAGTTATATGAGTTAGGTTTGTTCACCAAAGTCATCTTAAGTTCTTTAACATGTACAGTATTTAGTGAGCCTGGCTTTATCAAAACTTACTTTTGGGAAATGTTGGTTTATGATGCTGCAGGCCAAGATTGGAAATGAAAATTTTGAAAATTCATTGCAAGCTCTCCGTGGCTATGATAGTGATATCTCGCTTGAAATAGATGAAGTCAAGGTTATAAAAGATTGTGCTCCAGCATTCATATTCAATATTATCCTTCAGTTCTAGTTTCTTGGATGCACGTAGAAAATATTCTTCTTGTTGATTTGGATCTGTGATTTTGGAGTAAATTCTAGTCATAACTTTCTCAAAACCTCATTGCACCTCAGAATGCAGTTGAGGCAAGCAATCAGAAAACCAGTATCAGATTTTCTGAACTATGGGACAGAAGATATGCACTCCCTTTGACTGTAAGTTTAGGTTTGCCAACGTGTGGATTACAACTTTAAGCATATTTGTGCTCCTTTTGCTGAATGTGTTAAAATGACAAGGATTTCTGATGTTGGTTCTGATCATTTCTCAAAATCGTTCTTTGTAGATTGGTATTGGGTTGCCTCTCCTGCAGCAGTTGTGTGGAATCAGCGGTATTATGTTTTACAGCAGTTTCATTTTTGAGTCTGCCGGTAAGCACCATTCCAGCATCTCTGTAAGCAGTTAGATAGTATATTACAAAGATTCCTATGCCAATCTTAGAGTTTCTATTCAGAAAACACTTTGGTATTCAAGATGCATTTGCTAATTTGAATGGGTTATGTATTTTGTAGACTTGTGATTTTTAACGATTTCTGTTTGTTAAGACATGAGTTTTAAATGGAGGATAAAATTGAACAGAAAATGGTTGGATTATTTAAATGTTACATGGTAAACTGTAATTTCATGGTCAATCTTATATCAGGAATTTCATCTGGTGATGCTGCATCCCTTGGTCTTGCTTCTATTCAGGTCACTGCCTATCTATAAAAGCTTAGAAGTTTGTTAACTGTCTGATAATGAATTTTAAGGTAACGCCATGTCTTGCTTCATACTTAAATACAAGTAATTAGTTTGTGTGTGTGAAGGAAGTTTCCCTTTTATTGTTTAGGTTGTTATGAATGTAGTTACTGCATGGCTAATGGACAAGGCTGGAAGACGTCTGCTACTCATGGTGGGTGAAAAAGCCTATCATGATATAATTCCTCATAATATAACAGAGTACTATCATAAACTGTCTGAATTTTCGTGAAAATAATGCTTATGTTTAGTTTCATTTTAACAGATTTCATCTGGAGGGATGGCTATTTGCCTTTTCCTTGTTAGCCTTGCATTTTACCTAAAGGTAATTTTTCTGTTATTTTCGAGATGTTGTCATCATTTCAATCCTCAACACATATAAGTTAGGTGTGCTCTATGTCTCGCTAGAGTGATGCATATTAAGAATTTTAAATACATTTTCGTGAAAGTAGATAAAAAATGGATTTCTTTGATTGACTTTCATTTTGTCATGATATCTTACAGATTCATCTTTCTGGATCTTCTCAGTTTGAATCCTTCTATAGTATTTTGGCCTTAACTGGCTTATTGGTGAGCATGATATTTGAGCAAGAATTGTGTTTAATTTTGTTTTATATATCAAATTCATGTTTTGGAATCATATTTTAGAGTTTCAGTTTGAATTCCTCTTTAGTAGTTTTGGCCTTAACTTGTTTATTGGTAAAAACGGGATTTTAGTGAGGAGGAACTGTGTTTAATTTGATTATATATAGTATTTATCAAATTCGTGTTTTAAACTTTAGCAATGACTTTATTGCATTGGTTGATTGCTTGTGTTGTGTTTTACTATAGCTTTACATCATTGCATTCTCTCTTGGTGTAGGACCCATCCCATTCATTATCATGTCTGAGGTATTGTACCTTCTCTATATGAATACATGGAAATATTTACACTTGTATAGTGAATCTCTGGCCTATACAATAGTTGATAGCAGTATGGAAAGATGGAAATGTTTACGTTTGTACAGTGAATCTCTGGCCTATACAATAGTTGATAGCAGTATGGAAAGATGGAAATGTTTACGTTTGTACAGTGAATCTCTGGCCTATACAGTAGATGATAGCATTATTGGCGATCAATTGTTGTCTACTTTATTTATACTATAAATTTGTGCAATTTAAATATTGAAGCATTTTTATACTTTTTCCATCTTGTTTAACCGCAGATCCTTCCAGCTAACATGAAAAGTTTTGCTGGTAGCATAGCAGCTTTAGGAGTTTGGTTGGCATCTTGGGTGGTGACACTGACGATTAACAGTATGCTGCAGTGGAGTTCTACAGGTACAGTCTTAGGTTTGAAGTACTGGTTTATCGTTAACTTGTAATTTAATTTCAGTGTTTCACAATCTACTGTGACTTTCTTCTTACCTTCTACTGTGAGGGTCGGGATTATGTTCTAAACGAATTGTACACTTCAATGCAGGAACTTTTCTGCTATATTCATTGGTATGCATTTTTACCTTAATCTTTGTAGCCCTGTGTTTACCTGAAACTAAGGGACGAACTCTAGAAGAAATTGAGGCATCATTCAGATGAAGTTAACATGATCAAACACCTTGCATTGCATTGAGAACAATGTTCATGGCTTTAAGAAACAAGGACGTTTATGTAGTTTGGGATGGATGGCAGTTTATATAAAATAGCAATGCCTCCTGCAACAGATAAGGTTCTTCCGTTCAAAAAATATGTGACATCTGCCTAACAAATATAGGCATGGAGAGAGCAGAGGTTGTATTATGTACATTGTATTACATTGTATTCACTGCCTTATACCTAAGAACTTTGTGATAAAATTATTATCCCAAAAGATTGTGGTAGAAGCACTATGGAATTCTTTATATCATATCGTCTGAGTCTTATTTTGATTCAGCTCCTCCTGGACAACTACAAATTATGTTGTATCATGAAAACATAAGAGATTTGGTATTCGGTTCCATTTCAAGAAAGTTCATTTTTAGTATTGTTAAAGATGCAAAACAATAAAATGGAGAAATTGCAACTTCCACTTTAATGCATTTTATGATTAATCAGCCTGGACTTGCCTATTTTTTTGCATTATTATAAACATAATATCACATTCCTTATTATATAGTCAAATCTTTTGGTTACCCATTTATACATAGTTATTTTATAGCTGCTGGGAAACCATGAATATGATTTAAGCATAGGGCTTTTCGCTGTCCAACATTTTATATATCATTTTTGGGATTATCTGCTTACTGTAAGTCATTAATATGATCTCAACTTATCACAACATATGCAATCTTATCCTTTAGTACAACATACTCTTTATTTATTGTGCCACTTGGTATTCACATTGTGCATTTGAACATAATTAACATAGTTATAAACTTATAGTAGAGTTTTATAAGCATATTATTTTTCATAATGGTTCTACTTATAACAATTGATAGTTCAACTGAAATAGTTAAAATCATATTTCTCTATAGTTTTTTCAAAAGTCAAAATGATTGGTCCAAAATTTCAATGCAGACCAAGAACCTTTCAATACCATGTAGAGCAGGTGTCACAATAATGCTTTTTCCATTGGGATTCCTGAATGTGCCTTGGAGAAATGATGGATTTTGCAATAGTTACGTCTTTCTACCCGTATTTCTATTCGATTTCATCGATAAAAGACTGAAAATTTGTGACAGTATGAATTTCGTCCTCCAATTAATTTTACATTATTCATGATTGTTTAATGTTGCTGAGTCAAGATTCAAGTCACCTTAAAAGGATAAATGGTTTCAGCATTGGAAAGTGAAACTACAGTTCTCAATATCATAGGAACACTTAAACAACTTATCAAAATATTTGAAGTATTCTTTGAAAATCAAAATTTTCATTTATCCATTTAATATTGAAAAAGGGTATAAAAGGACTACCAACTCCCAAATTATGCAAATTGTTATTTAGAAATAACAACTATATCGAAAGGTTGGGACTTTTCGTTCTTGAGATCCTTGTGTTGCCAACTTTTTTGTACCATAGTTGGGTTACCTGAGGAGCCGCCGGTTGACAAACATGACCAATGTTTGATTCCAGTGTATCAGTTGATCCGTCTTTATGTCTAACTAGTTTTTTATTTGAATAATTTTGACCATGGCCCCAGGGGGTTTGTAATAAAATGTGCTAGTAGGGTGTTTTGAGTGGTTTGGTCCCCTAAGACGTAGAATTTCAACTAAGGTATTCCAGGGAGTTTTCTGCTCTTGACAATTATGCTTTGCCTATAGCTGAGTATAATTGACGAGGTTTTCTCCCGCTTCCTTCAAAGCTGGAATGCTCGATTTTGAATTCTGGGCCTTGGGGGGTTATTAGAGCCCAACTAAATATATATAAACCTACTAGGAATTATTAGAATAGAGCATGGTCATGTCCTAAGTTACTAGGACCCTTAAAAATTTCTCCAAATTTTTTTTACTGGACGCGTCAAAAAATTATTTTTTAATTTTTTAATTTTTTCCGAAGTTTTTAATTAAAATTTTCCATAATTTAAATAGAAAAATTCAATTTGTAATAAGTTAGTCATCCGGAACCCGAATTCAGTGATTGAAGGCTCTAACCTTAAGCCAAAAATTATTCTTGATCGGCCAGCCAGTCAGATCCAACTTTGGGATCATCATTCGGCCACATAATGCATATTTTCTCAAAAAGTCATTTTTGGGGAAAAAATTGATTATTTAATAAAAATGATTATTTTGGAGAAAATCCAAAACTCTCCAAATTAATCCAAATTCAGTGAAATTAAATGCAAAATAACATGGCATTGGGAATTTATGATAATTGGAGTTAATAGAACTCAGCTTCAATCAACATTCAATGAGCATTAAAGATATATTCAGTTAACGGTCTTGTCATCTTTAGTTAAACTCCCGAATTGGATGAGATGGAGAGCATTCATTGGCTTGATGTTTTGATCGAGGCAGGAACTGGTGATTACACTTATGATCTATTGGTAGTGGCTCCTCCATACCTAGATGACGCCTTCACCTACTAGCTCACACCCTCTCCTCATGCTCACGCCCCTCTCTCCTCATAGGGGCGCCTTCACATGTGTGGAGTCATCTGTGGCTTGGTTTTAGTGCTTAGGGTTGGAGTGAGGGCTCCTTGCCTAGGTGGAGGCCTCCCCTAACTCTTAACTCTCCAGCTTTGGTTTTGTGCTCTCAGTGGTGTGCCAAGCCGATTAGGTCTGGATTTCTGGTTTTAGGGTTTTGGGTCTTCTCTCATTGTATAACTAGAGGCTTCTTTAGCTCTATTGGGGTGGAAATTTTGTGGCAGTCACTCTGTAGAAATTGTATCAGGATTTGCTTTGAATTTTTAATAAGAATTTCGACTTTGGAGGTCTATGAACTCTTTGCATGTGGTATACATTTCATGGTTGAGGTGACATTGCTTCTAACCCTTTGCTTTTAAATACTTTGAATGTGATCAATTTTATTTTGTTAAAGCTCAAGAGGGCCACTGTTGGCACGGTAGAGTAATCATTTGATAGTTCAAGTTGATTATTTATGCAAAGTAAATTAGAATCTTGATGAACATGAGTAGTCAGTAATACGTAGTGTTGATCCTGATTTAATTATCTTAGCATACTTTCATATGATTTGATCTCACTTTGTGTTTGAGTTTTGGTGTTATTAGGTTTCATAGGTTGAAGAAGGGTGTGGGTTCAGCTACATTTAGCCCAAGCTTCAAGCAACCCCTTTGTTTTAACACTTTGTGATTGCAGGACCTACACAAATCGCATTCTTCTCTTACAAAAGAAAGTTGGAAACTTCTCTTCCGCTCTTGCGTTCCATCCACAAGAACCCCTTCTTCTTTACCCTTTCTTTTTTCTTGTTTTGCATTGCCTAAGAAGTAGATACACTCTTTCATTGTTTATATTTAGATCTATCTTCTTTAGGCTTTGTTAGATATAATATTATTCATTAGATCTAGGAAGAAGTTTGTACTTTCCATGCAAAATTTTCAAAATTTTTCTTAGTACAAATTTTTTTTCCATTGTCTTTTTTATCACTTTTTAGTATTGTTAGCTTGCTGATTTTTTATTTTTGTGATAGGTACAGTGGAAGTGTTGGCGAAAAATTGAAGATTCAAAGCTTAAAAAAGACTCATAATCCCCCTTTCTTCATTCCCCTTACTTAGCTTGATCCAGAAGCGTTCCAAAGATAGGAAAAGAGGCAAAAAACATCGAAAGAAAGGCATTGTAAAGAATTAATAAAAGAGCAAGTAGGATTAAGGCTCCCACACCCCACTTCCCCCATTTGGGGGAAGCCTGAATCGCCATTGTCCATATTTCAGTTTTTCAATTTGCTGTATACCTGCAAAATAAATAAATGGTGAAAGTAGAATAGGGTAATCAGCTTCAATTTGTTAAAAAAACTTAATTAGATTTGATATCATTGGTAAATTCTTGCTAGTTTCCTCTTATGCAATCTGTTCTCATGCTAGGTTAGGTTTGATTTCATTTTTTGCTTGCATAAAAGTTATCAGAAAAGAAAACATGTGTTTGATTAGTTGTTGATTGGTTTATCATCCGTGAAAAGTGAAGTGAAATGTCTCTCTGATTATCTACTTGGTTAATGCATTATTCCTTTACTTTTCTTGATAGAGTTTTGCTTACCCCCTTGCTTTCTCGATTAGGGCCCTAAAAAAGACTCTTGGGTGGTTTAGATCTTTGTGTCTCTTTTAATCTTAACAAATTAATTAAGTCTCTCGAACTTACAGTAACACAAGTCAAGAGCACTCTCTATCGGAGAGCATACTTAGAATTGCACATCCTTGCATTAGGCATTCTAGATTAGCGAAATCTCTTGAACCACTGTCATAAGACAGGGTCAAGAGCGCTCTCTGTCGGAGAGTCTTAATCAATTAACCTAATAAAATTTGCAACGCACACCCCCTAATTAATTAACTTCATTTTCTCCTTGTTGGAGTATGCTCTGACCGACCTCAAAATCAGAGTATTCAGAAACGACATTGGATTTCTAATCTTGCACGAAAAAACTTAATAAAATTTAAACCATGTAACCAACGCACCGACGTTGTAGGGAATTTTCTAAAGTATTTCTTAGTAGAGGCGTCGGAACCCCCGCTGTCTAAGCTTCTCAGCTAGCTGGTTAATCTTTGCGATACCAGCCTGGGATACTGGGCTGGCCCGTCATGTCTTCAACGGATTGAACTTGGAATATTCTCTCGGCTTTTTTGACAAACCTTCGTTGACACCCTAATCAAGAACACTTAAATTTTTTAAAATCTACCAAGAGCATTCGCACAACCTAATGTTCACTAGTTTGATTTCAAGACTTGTTATTTAATTCTTTGCGCATTTCACTATTTCAACTCCATAAGGCATTGGTTTTGTAATCTGCATAATTATTATATTTGGATCAATTGTTTGTGGCCTGTTTTAATTTCTATCTGTTAATGCATAATTAATTAAGTTTGGAATCATTACTTATCTTTTAATCTCTTGCTAGCAACGTGGATTGCTTTGATTTATGTGTCAAACTCATAATAAACAAACACCTTTTAAATCACAATAACTCCTAAACAACATCCATCCGCATCCGTAACCAATTAAAACACTTTAACCACATTGAGCCATAGAAAACTCTTTTTTAGGGACTACCCCGCTTGGATTCGTTAGGAGTTAGCCTAAATGGAGGAGCTAGGAGTAGGTGACAGTACCTAGCTCTGTGCTTGCCCCCAAGGTCACACCTCTTCCACTTTCCTAAGTGAGGAGACAACTTTCGGAAAGTTTTTGCTGCTGGTGTGCAATCAGCGGGCAACATCTTTTGGCGTTGTTGCCGGGGACAAATTTTTTGTTCCTGGATGACATTAGTTTTTTCTAGTTTTTACCTTTTTTGATAGATTTTTTAGTTTAATCACCTCGCTGATCTTAGACTTGAAATCCATCTGGCAACTCCAGTGTCATTAATTTTACCAAGGTATTCAACCAGAAGAAACTCTGAAGGTTTAGTTAGGTTTATCCCTGAGCTTGAAAAGGTTTATAGGAGAAGGCTAAATAAACTTGCTTCTCATAAGATCCTTGAAGATCTCGGATCTCAGTCTTTATCATATATCCATAGTTTATTTTTAGAAACTAATACCTTTGTTTCCGACATAATGGGTGAGTATTTTACTCACCTCGACTTTTCTCAGATAGCAGGTCAACCCCACCGTCTTCCAGACAAAGCTGTCAAGAAGCTCCCGACGTATATCGGCATTGATGCCACTACCTTCGCCATGCACCTCAGGAACTTTTCTAGGTGTATCAATGCTTATGTCAGTGATCCTGTTAGCCAACATGATGACGTATACATGAAGTTATTTGCTCTATGTTTGGATGGAAAGGTCGGGGACTGGTATAACAATTCATTGGATAATGCTTTTGATACTTTAGTTGCCTTCAAAACTGCTTTCACCAACAAGTTTGGTGAAAAGAAAGAACCTCGGCATCAATTTGCGTCCTTGACCAACATAAAAAAGAAGGATACGAAAACAATGGATGAGTTCAATACTAGGTTCACTAAATTGTCCAAAGCCATCCCTACTGCTTATGCCCCAACAGCACCAACCATTCTGGTCTATTACATTGAGGCACTTAGTGACAAAATGCAATACCAGATCAGAGACAAGGAGCCTGCTAACTTGCTCCAAACTCAGGAAATGGCAATTAAAATTGATTTCAACATGCAGTCATCTGGTGAATCTAACCTCCAGGGTTATTCAAGGTCTTCAACTCCTTTGAAAATTAATGAACCTAAACATAAGGATCCTTTATCAGCTATGAAGGATTCCTATGAAAAGCAGATGATTGAAATGAAGAGGGAGATGAAGAAAAATATGGAGGAAGTAGAACATAAACATTTAGCGCAGTTGAAGGAGATACAAAATAGGGTGATAACAATGGAAATAACTCAAACTCAGCCTGCTCCTAGAACCTTTCCTGCCAAGCCAACTTGGCAAAGAAAGGCTCCCAACCATGAGTAGAGGCCTCCTCATCAGCTAGAGGCCACTAACATGGTTGAGCAGTATAAACTATTTTGCAGAGCATGCAGGGATTTCCATGAGGAATCTGGCTGCCACTATGTGTGCTATGTTTAGGAGCATGGTCACCTTAAAGGTTGTGGTCCTAATACGTCGACAAGCGAGCCTGATTTTATCAACAACATAGATGACATCCCTAGCATCTCCATAGGAAATTAGCCACAGGCCAATCATTATGAGAAGAAAGTTGACAACTTAACTCAATACTATGGTGAGATGCCTTCAGCCGCGCAGATCAACAACATTGAAAACTTCAAAGGAATAACTTATCAAAGAAAAGGGTCTTCTGCACAGAATATTCCTAAGGTAACAGTTCCTAATCCTCCCAAAGAAGTAGAAACTAAAGAAATTGTTGATTTAAGTTTTGACTTAGGTAATTGGCTAGCGAATACAAAAGTCCCTGTTCCAGTCCTTGAATTATGTAAAATCCCTGGCCAAAGAGAGAGACTTTTGAAAATCCTAGACCCTCCAAGCAATGTTGATCCTCAAACTGAAGAAATTCCTTCAAATCCTGTAAAGCCCCTTACCCCTAAAAAGGTCACTTTTTTCGATACCATGGAGTGAACTTCAAATAATGTTTTTGCCGATTCGCCTATAGTTCTACATACTAGGTGTTGCCAACTTTTTTGTACCATAGTTGGGTTACCTGAGTAGCCGCCAGTTGACAAATATGACCAATGTTTGATTCCAGTGTATCAATTGATTCGTCTTTATGTCTAGCTAGTTTTGGCTAGTCAAAGAAATTATCCAAGGCACAGAAAGATATGGAGCTTCAGGAGAAACACCCAGAGGAAGAAAGAGAACTAGATCATGTTCTAGTTACGTAGCCTTACTATGTGACATTATTGATAAAGAACCTTCTAACTATGAAGAAGTGGTAAAAAAGAAAGAATGGAAGGATGTTATGATTGAAGAGTATCAATTGATCATGAAGAATGATGTTTGGGATGTTGTCCCAAGACCAGAAAGGAAGTCCATTGTAACTTCCAAATGGATCTACAAGATCAAGCATGCTATAGATGGCAGCATTGAGAAACATAAAGCAAGATTTGTGGCTTGAGGTTTCTCCCAGAAAGAAGGAATAGATTATGAAGAAACCTTTGCACCTGTAGCCAGATGCACTTCCATCAGATCAGTACTTGCTCTGGTTGCAGTGATGAAATGGAAGATACACCAGATGGATGTCAAGACTGCTTTCTTGAATGGTGTAGTGGAAGAGGAAGTGTATGTGGAACAACCACTCGGTTTTGAGACACATGACAAAGAGTCTCATGTGTGTAGATTGAAGAAAGCCTTGTACGGTTTGAAACAGGAACCCAAGACATGGTACGGTAGAATTGATGATTTCCTATCCAGTTTGGGCTTTACCAAGAGTAAAACAGATCCCAACCTTTACTCCAAGGTTGAAGATGGCAACCCAGTGATACTCCTGTTGTATGTGGATGATCTATTTGTAACAGGTATGGATGGGTTGATTGCTGATACAAAGAGGAAACTTGCTGCCGAGTTTGAAATGAAGGACTTGGGTATGATGCACTATTTCTTAGGCATGGAGGTGTGGCAGAATGCAGATGGGATCTTCCTTGGACAAGGAAAGTATGCAGTAGAGATCCTAAAGAGATTCGAGATGATGGATTGCAAGGCCATAACCACACCTATGGCATCGAACCTGAAGCTATTGAGTGATGCTTCATCAGAAGCGGTTGATGCTACGATGTATCGTTAGATGATTGGGTCCTTGATGTCACTGACGAACACGAGACCAGATATTTACTTTGCTGTGAACACCTTGAGCCAGTTCCTGACAGATCCGAGACATGTTCACTTGACTGCTACAAAGCATATTCTGAGGTACCTGAAGGGTACAGTTTATTGTGGGATCAAGTACGAGGTGAATCATAAGATTAACTTAGAGGGTTATGTTGATTCAGATTGGGTAGGCAGTGCCATCGATAGGGAGAGCACTTCAGGATGTTGCTTCAGTTTGGGATGATGTGTGATCTCTTGGTTTAGTAGGAAGCAATCTTGTGTGGCACTGAGTACAACTGAAGCAGAGTATGTTGCAGCTTGTTCAGCTAGTTGTGAGGCAATATGGCCGAGGAAGCTACTGTCTGATTTATTTGATCTCTAGTTGGATGCTACTTGTATACATTGTGACAACCAGAGTTGCGTAAAGTTGTCACAGAATCTAGTGTTTCATGACATGTCAAAGCATATCGAGATCAAGTATCACTATATCAGGGATATGGTGCAGAGAAGAACAGTGAAGCTCCAGTATGTTGCGACGGAGGAACATATAGCTGATGTATTGACGAAACCATTGGCCAGATTGAAGTTTGACTACTTCAGGGAGAAGCTTGGTGTTCTCTAGATCGAGGTTTCCTGCAAGGGAAGATGATGCAGACCTAGAGCCATTCTGACATGGTGAGAGGATTAGGTTCCTTCCATGGTCAGATGTAAAGGCTGAGCCATTCTGTCATGGTGAGAGGATTTGGTTCCTTACATGTCAGATATGAGTGCTAAACCATTTTGATGTGACTATAGGATTGCTCTCTACATGATCAGATGTAAGGGATAAATGCCATTCTTGGAATGGAGGTGCCTGGTCACTTACCAGGAAAACTCAGTCTGGGACTAAGGGCCGTTTTGAAACGATTGTAAGATGTAGTCTCACATGATCAGATGTGAGCACATGGCCATTCTGATGTGATTGAGGGATGTGTCCCACTTGATCAGATATAAGGGCCGATGCCATTCTCTGGGAGAATGGAGGCACCTGGTCAGTTACCAGGAATCCTCAGTCTGGGACTGAGAGCCCTTTCGATGCGGTGCTTTCGAGCATGGTCGGATGTAAGTGTAGAGACCTTTCAATGTGCTACTTTCGAGCATGGTTGATTGTAAGTGCTGAGCCTTTTCGATTCGGTGCTTTCGAGCATGGTCGACTATAAGTGCTGAGCCTTTCTGATGCAGTGTCTTTGGACATGGTCAGATGTAAGTGCAGATCCTTTCCGATGCGGTGTGCTTGCACATGGTCGGATATAAGTGCTAAGCCATTCTAGCGCGATGTGTTTGCACATGGTTAGATGTGAGTGCTGGGCCTTTCTAACAAGATCAGGTCAGATGTGAGTGCTGGGCGTGCCTTTCTGACAAGACGAGGTCAGATGTAAGAGTTGGGTAGGCCATTCTGACTTAAGTGTCAGATATAAGTGCTGATGAAGACTTACATGAAGGGTAGGCCTACAGGACTGATTCTGTAGAACTTCTTGTGATGAGAAGAATCGAGAGATAGCACTGATGATGACGATGATCCAGACTTGATGATGATCTAGATCAAGTGATGATCTAGATGTGATGATGATCCAGACTTGATGATGATCTAGATCAAGTGATGATCTAGCAGTGATGATCTAGTGGTCGTGATGATGCAGATCCCGTGATGAAGAAGACTTGAAGACGAAGAAGACCTGAAGATGATGATGACTTGAAGACGAAGAAGACTTGAAGATGAAGACAACTTGAAGATGACAATGCTGAGATGATCTAGTCGATACAGAGAAGAAGACCAGTGCTGAAAATTGTGTCGAAGGAATACCTTCCTAGTTAAGAGGGAGTGTTGATGTAATTGTAACTTTGGAATGTATTCACCTATCTATCTTGTGTCTTGTACCCCGATGTTTATTCCGGGATGTGTCTATAATGTAATTGAGTCATGTCATGCCCCGATGTTCTGATCGGGAGAATCTATAATGTAAACAAGTCATGTCAAGTCATTGTGGTTAACCCTCCTATTGTCTAAGGGTTAAAGTCTCCGCAGTTCCGGGGCACTAGGGTTATTAGACTCACCTAGTGAAGTCGACTCTAGTTGGGTTTAGTCAAGTCGGGAATTAGTATAAATAGAGAGGTGACCTCTCTATTTATCACAGACTCACTCACACTCAGTTTTACCGCAATAGTTGAGGAAGAAGAAGACACTGAGGCTAGAAGAAAGAGGTTACTGCTGTCGGGAGATCATCTTACTGTTTTGGGGTTTTACTCTTGGTGCTGATTCTATCTCTGAGGAAGTTGCGGGGTTTTTTCCATTTATGGTTTCCCTGAGGAAAAACACTGTGTTCATTATCTCTTGTGTTTGATTGCTGTGCTTGTTATTCTCTTAGTTAAAGATCCTAATAACGCTAGCTTAATGTTAAAAATATAACATGGTATCAGAGCTAACCTGAGAAGAAGACACTATGCAGCTGCGGGAACTAGGGCTTCCTACCTTGTGGATCTTCCTCCACAGATTTTCAGCAAAAGAAGGTTGGATTAACTCTCCTCCTTAGGGCACATCTTTTTGTTGAAGCAGAATCCATTTATGAGGTTTTTCAATTTTGGACCCGACACTACTGCCGGAAATTAGGGCTTTTCACAGAAGAGGAATTTTTCAGTGAACCCAGGCTTGGATTGATCTCCTCCCCAAAATCGAAGTTAGGGATCAATTTCAAAGCATTTGGTTGGACAGAATTCCAGAAAAGCAAAACCCTAATTTGCTCCTCAACCAGTACTACAGGATTTCAACTCCAAATCTAGATCTGACATCTTGACCTGGTAAGATCTAAATCTTTTGTATTTCCATTTGAGGTTCTCAGTTAAGATGTCTCTTCATACCAAGCTTGATGAAAAGTTTAAGGGAGCTGATAACTTCCTAGACTGGAAGTATAGGATCTCCCTGGTCCTGGAAGAAAATGAGTTGGACTCCTACATCAATGAGGAGGTTCCAGTTCCAGAGGGAGATGAGGAAAAGGCCTTATATAAAAAAAGGTTGGTTATGGCAAAGAGAATCATTGCTGATTCTATCAAGGATCACCTCATACCACAGGTGTTCTCCCTCAAGACACCTAAAGCTATGTTTGATGCCTTAACCGAATTGTTTGAAGGAAAGAACATAAACATGAAGATGACTCTGAGAAACCAGTTGAAGACTGTGAAGATCCAGAATGCAGAAACCATCCAGTCTTACTTCACAAGGGTTTCTCAGATCAAAGAACAATTGGAAGCAGTCAATGAAGAAGTAGATAATGCAGAGATTGTGATGACCACCTTGAATGGTCTACCTAGATCATGGGACTCCTTTATTCAAGGAATCTGTGCCAGAAAGAAGTTGGTCAAATTCAGCAGACTGTGGGAAGAATGCTCTCAAGAAGAAGCTCGGAAAGCAGCTCGAGAAGAGAAGATGGGAAGTGAAGATCAATCTCTCACTGTACAATCCAAGAAATCCAGATCCATCCACCATAGAAGTAAGTACTCTCATCAAAAGAATAACTCTAGAAAGCCTAGAGATTTGTCTAAGTACATTTGCTATACATGTGATGAGAGAGGACATTTTTCTAGAGACTGTCCTAAGAATAAAAATAGCTCTCACAAGAAGAAGGCAAACAAGAGAAGACATCATGCTCATGCTACAGAGGATGATGAACCTTCCATGAAGAGAAACAAACAAGTCAGTGATGATTCTTCAAGTGATGAAGAATATGTTTTGATTTCCACTCTCACGGGAACTATCACACATGGCAGCAATGATTGGCTTATAGACAGTGGTGCTTCCAAGCACATGACAGGATTCAAGGAATCCTTTGTGAAATTATCTGAACATGAATCACCTCACAAGGTGAAACTTGGAGATGACTACCAATATCCAATAAAAGCTAGTGGGGAATCCTCCTATAAGTTAGACTCTGGAAAGTCTATGACAATGAAAGATGTATTGTTTGTACCTGGACTAAAGAAGAATCTCCTCTCCATATCTGCATTAGATGCAAAAGGAATGAAGGTTGCATTTATAGATGGTCAAGTCATCATGTGGCCAAAAGGAAAGACCATTGATGATGTAGCAGTGATTGGGGAACAAGAAGGAGGCTTATACAAATTGAAGGGCCATCTAGAACAAGCTTTGGTCCATGACACAGTAGAGCCAAATGAACTTTGGCATAGAAGGCTTGCACATGTGCATTACAGAGCACTACCCCTTGCAAGCAAAGCTGTTGAAGGTCTTCAAGAAATGCAAAAACATAGTGGAGCAAAAACATGAAGGTGTATGCAAAGCCTATGTGCAAAAGGGAAGAACACAGAGAAGACATTTCCAAGTAGCGAGAGCAAAGCAAAATGAATCTTGGAAATCATCCATTCCGATGTGTGTGGTCCTATGTCATCCATTTCACTAAGCGGGTATGCATACTATGTTTCTTTTATTGATGATTTTTCTAGAAAGGCATGGATATACTTTATGAAGAATAAAGATGAAGTATTCAACAAATTTAAGGAATTCAAAGCCTTGATCGAGAATCATCTTGAAAAGAAGATCAAGACTTTTTGATCAGATAATGGCGGAGAATTCACTTCGAATGAATTCAAAGAGCTATTCAAAGACTCAGGGATTAAGAGGGAGTTGTCTACTTCTTATAATCCACAATAGAATGGGATTGCAGAACGGAAGAACAAAACTATCATGGAAGCTGCAAGAGCTATGCTTCATGATCAAGATCTTCCTATGCATCTTTGGGTAGAAGCAACCAGAACAATGGTGTATGTACAGAACTGTACTCCACACAGAGTAATCGAGAAAAATATTGCTGAAGAGGTCTTCTCTGGCAAGAAATCAAAAGTCAGCCATCTTAGAATATTCAGCTGTCCTGTGTACATACACATTCCAAAAGAGAAGAGGACAAAATTAGATCCTTTAGGAAAGAAGGGTATATTTGTGGGATACTTTGAAAGCTCGAACGCTTATAGAATATACTTCCCAGGATTCAAGAAGATTGACATTAACAGAGATGTAACATTTGATGAAGATTCATCCTACATCAAATCCAGGAAGAAACCGACTGAAGAACTTGAAGAAACAAGAGAACCCAGAATTCATGATACAATCATGAACAAAGAAATTCAAGAAGAAGATCGAGAATTTGAAGAACCTCAAGAAACTGTAGATCCACCTCTGGAGAAGAATCCTCATAAGAGGAAACCTGCTTGGGTACCTGAAATTATCCAAGGTGCAGAAAGATATGGAGCTTCAGAAGAAACACCCAGAGGAAGAAAGAGACTAGATCATGTTCTAGTTACGTAGACTTACTATGTGACATTATTGATAAAGAACCTTCCAACTATGAAGAAGTGACAAAACGAAAAGAATGGAAGGATGCTATGATTGAAGAGTATCAATCAATCATGAAGAATGATGTTTGGGATATTGTCCCAAGACCAGAAGGGAAGTCCATTGTAACTTCCAAATGGATCTACAAGATCAAGCATGCTGCAGATGGCAGCATCGAGAAACATAAAACAAGATTTGTGGCTCGAGGTTTCTCCCAGAAAGAAGGAATAGATTATGAAGAAACCTTTGCACCTGTAGCCAGATACACTTCCATCAGATCAGTACTTGCTTTGGCTACAGTGATGAAATGGAAGATACACCAGATGGATGTCAAGACTGCTTTCTTGAATGGTGTAGTGGAAGAGGAAGTGTATGTGGAACAACCACTTGGTTTTGAGACACATGACAGAGAGTCTCATGTGTGTAGATTGAAGAAAGCCCTGTATGGTTTGAAACATAAACCCATGACATGGTATGGTAGAATTGATGGTTTCCTATCCAGTTTGGGCTTTACCAAGAGTAAAGCAGATCCCAACCTTTACTACAAGGTTGAAGATGGAAACCCAGTGATACTCCTGTTATATGTGGATGATCTATTTGTAACAGGTATGGATGGGTTGATTGTTGATACAAAGAGGAAACTTGCTGCCGAGTTCAAAATGAAGGACTTGGATATGATGCACTATTTTTTACGCATGGAGGTGTGGCATAATGCGGATGGGATCTTCCTTGGACAAGGGAAGTATGCAATAGAGATCCTGAAGAGATTCGGGATGATGGACTGCAGGGCCATAACCACACCTATGGCATCGAACCTGAAGCTATTGAGTGATGCTTCATCAGAAGTGGTTGATGCGACGATGTATCATCAGATGATTGGGTCCTTGATGTACCTGACGAACACAAGACCAGATATTTGTTTTGCTGTGAACACCTTGAGCCAGTTCCTGACAGATCCGAGACATGTTAACTTGACTGCTGCAAAGCATATTCTGAGGTACCTGAAGGGTACAGTTGATTATGGGCTCAAGTACGAGACGAATCAAAAGATTAACCTAGAGGGTTATGTTGATTCAGATTGGGCAGGCAGTGCCATCGATAGGAAGAGCACTTTAGAATGCTTCTTTAGTTTGGGATCAGGTGTGATCTCTTGGTTTAGCAGGAAGCAATCCTATGTGGCACTGAGTACAGCTGAAGCAGAGTATGTTGTAGCTTGTTCAGCTAGTTGTGAGGCAGTATGGCTGAGGAATATACTGTCTGATTTATTTGATCTCCAATTGGATGCTACTTGTATACATTGTGACAACCAAAGTTGCGTAAAGTTGTCAGAGAATCTAGTGTTTCATGACAAGTCAAAGCATATCGAGATCAAGTATCACTATATCAGGGATATGGTGCAGAGAGGAGCAGTGAAGCTCTAGTATGTTGCAACAGAGGAACAAATAGCTGATGTATTGATGAAGCCATTGGCGAGAGTGAAGTTTGAGTACTTCAGGGAGAATCTTGGTATTCTCTAGATCGAGGTTTCCTCCAAGGGAAGATGATGAAGACCGAGAGCCATTCTGACATGGTGAGAGGATTAGGTTCCTTCCATGGTCAGATGTAAGGGCTGAGCCATTCTGTCATGGTGAGAGGATTTGGTTCCTTACATGTCAGATATGAGTGCTAAGCCATTCTGATGTGACTATAGGATTGGTCTCTACATGATCAGATGCAAGGGCTAAATGCCATTCTTGGAATGGAGGTGCTTGGTCAGTTACCAGGAAAACTCAGTCTAGGACTGAGGGCTGTTCTAAAACGATTGTAAGATGTAGTCTTACATGATCAGATGTGAGTGCATGGCCATTCTGACGTGATTGAGGGATATGTCCCACTTGATCAGATATAAGGGATGACGCCATTCTCTGGGAGGATGGAGGCACCTGGTCAGTTACCAGGAATCCTCAGTCTGGGACTGAGAGCCCTTCCGATGCGGTGCTTTGGAGCCTTCATGATCCATTTCCCATGCCATTTACCGACGAAGAAATGGAAGGGGTCGGGGATGTAAGTGCAGAGCCCTTTTGATGCGGTGTTTTCAAGCATGGTCGATTGTAAGTGCTGAGCCTTTTTGATGCGGTGCTTTCAAGCATGGTCGACTATAAGTGCTGAACCTTTCCGATGCGGTGTCTTCGGACATGGTTGGATGTAAGTGCAGAGCCTTTCCGATGCAGTGTGCTTGCACATGGTCGGATATAAGTGTTGAGCCATTCTGGCGCGATGTGTTTACACATGGTCAGATGTGAGTGCTGGGCCTTTCTGAAAAGATGAGCTCAGATGTGAGTGCTGGGCGTGCCTTTATGACAAGATGAGGTCATATGTAAGATCTGGGTGGGGCATTCTAACTTAAGTGTTAGATATAAGTGCTGATGAAGACCTACATGAAGGGTAGGCCTACAGGACTGATTCTATAAAACTTCCTGTGATGAGAAGAATTGAGAGATAGCACCGATGATGACGATGATCCAGACTTGATGATGATCCAGATCAAGTGATGATCCAGATGTGATGATGATCCAGACTTGATGATGATCTAGATCAAGTGATGATCCAGAGTTGATGATGATACAGTGATGATCCAGTGGTCGTGATGATGTAGATCCCGTGATGAAGAAGACTTGAAGAAGAAGACAAATTGAAGATGAAGAAGACTTGAAGACGAAGAAGACCTGAAGACGATGATGAATTGAAGACGAAGACGACTTGAAGATGAAGACAACTTGAAGATGATGATGTCGAGATGATCCAGTCAATACAGAGAAGAAGACAAGTGCTAAAAATTGTGTCGAAATAATACCTTCCTAGTTAAGAGGGAGTGTTGATGTAATTGTAACTTCGGAATGTATTCACCTATGTATCTTGTGTCTTGTACCCCGATGTTTATTCCAGGATGTGTCTATAATGTAATTGTGTCATGTCATGCCCCAATGTTTCGATCGAGAGAATCTATAATGTAAACAAGTCATGTCAAGTCATTGTGGGTAACCCTCCTATTGTCTAAGGTTTAAAGTCCCCGCAGTTTCGGGGGCACTAGGGTTATTAGACTCACCTAGTGAATTCATCCCTAGTTAGGTTTAGTCAAGTCAGGAATTAGTATAAATAGAGAGGTGACCTCTCTATTTATCACACACTCACTCACACTCAGTTGTAGCGCAACAACTGAGGAAAAAGAAGACACTGGGGCTCGAAGAAAGAGGTTACTGCTGTCGGGAGATCATCTTACTGTTTTGGGGTTTTACTCTTGGTGCTGATTCTATTTCTAAGGAAGTTGCGAGGTTTTCTCCATTTATGGTTTCCCAAGGAAAAACATTGTGTTCATTGTCTCTTGTGTTTGATTGCTGTGCTTGTTATTCTCTCAGTTAAAGATCCTAATAATGCTAGCTTAATGTTAAAAATCTAACAACCTAGCTCACGCCTTCACCTACTTGTTCATGCCCTCTCCTCATGCTCACGCTCCTCTCTCCCCATGAGGGTGTCATCACATGTGTGGAATCATCTGTGGCTTGGTTTCAGTGCTAAGGGTTGGAGTGAGGGCGCCTTTCCTAGGTGGAGTCCCAATTCCCTCTGTTCCTGGACGATCTTAGTTTTTTCTAGTTTTTACCTTTTTTGATAGATTTTTTAGTTTAATCACCTCGCTGATCTTAGACTTGAAATCCATTTGGCGACTCCCTTGTCATTAATTTTACCAAGGTATTCAACCAGAAGAAACTCTGAAGGATTACCTAGGTTTATCCCTGAGCCTGAAAAGGTTTATAGGAGAAGGCTAAATAAACTTGCTTCTCGTATGATCCTTGAATATCTCGGATTTCAGTCTTTATCAGATATCCATAGTTTATTTTTAGAAACTAATACCTCTGTTTCCGACATAATGAGTGAGTATTTTACTCAACTCAACTTTTCTCAGATAGCAGGTCAACCCCACCATCTTCTAGACAAAGCTGTTGAGAAGCTCCCGATGTATACCGGTACTGATGCCACTACCTCCGGCATGCACCTCAGGAACTTTTCTAGGTGCATCAATGCTTATGTCAGTGATCCTGTTAGCCAACATGATGATGTATACATGAAGTTATTTGCTCTATCTTTGGATGGAAAGGCCAGCGACTGGTATAACAATTTACCGGATAATGCTTTTGATACTCTAGCTTCCTTCAAAACCGCTTTCACGAACAAGTTCGGTGAAAAGAAAGAACCTCGGCATCAACTTGCATCCCTGACCAACATAAAAAAGAAGGATATGAAAAAAATGGATGAGTTCAATACTACGTTCACTGAATTGTCAAAATCCATCCCTACTGCTTATGCCCCAACTACACCAACAATTCTGGTCTATTACATTGAGGCACTTAGTGGCAAAATGCAATACCAGATTAGAGACAAGGAGCATGCTAACTTGCTCCAAGATCAGGAAATGGCAATTAAAATTGACTTAAACATGCAGTCATCTGGTGAATTTAACCTCGATGGTTATTCAAGGTCTTCAACTCCTTTGAAAATTAATGAACCTAAAGACAAGGATCCTTTATCAGCTATGAAGGATGCCTATGAAAATCACATGATTGAAATGAAGAGGGAGATGAAGAAAAATACGGAGGAAGCAGAACAGAAACATTTAGCGCAGTTGAAGGAGATACAAAATAGGGTGATAACAATGGAAAGAACTCAAATTCAGCTTGCTCCTAGAACCTTTCCTACCAAGCCAACTTGGCAAAGAAAGCCTCCCAACGATGAGCAGATGCCTCCTCATTATTTAGAGGCTGCTAACATGGTTGAGCAGTATAAGCCATTTTGCAGAGCATGCAGAGATTTCCATGAGGAATATGGCTGCCACTATGCGTGATATGTTCGGGAGCATGTTCACCCTGAAGGTTGTGGTCTGAATACATCGACAAGTGAGCCTGATTTTATCAACAACATAGATGACATCTCTAGCATCTCCATAGGAAATTGGCCACAGGCCAATCGTTATGAAAAGAAAGTTGACAACTTAACTCAATACTATGGTGAGATGCCTTCAGCCGAGTAGATCACCAACACTGAAAAATTCAAAGGAATAACTTATCAAAGAAAAGGGTCTTCTGCACAGAATATTCCTAAGGTAACAGTTCCTAATCCTCCAAAAGAAGTAGAAACTAAAGAAATTGTTGATTTAAGTTGTCTTAGGTAATTGGCTAACAAATACAAAAGTTCCTGTTCTAGTCCTTGAATTATGAAAAATTCCTTGCCAAAGAGAGAGGCTTTTGAAAATCCTAGACCCTCCAAGTAATGTTGATCCTCAAACTGAAGAAAGTCCTTCAAATCCTGTAAAGCCCCTTACCCCTAAAAAGGTCACTTTTTCCGATACTGTGGAGCAAACTTCAAATAATGTTTTTGCCGATCCGCCTATAGTTCTACATACTAGGGACCCAAGAAAAGAAGATCATCCCCCTTTTTACGTATCATTGATGATGGGTGATCTTCTTCTACACAATTGTATATTATACTTAGGATCTAGTTCCAGCATCATGACCAAAAAATTCATGCAACAGCTTGACTTAAGAACTACTAGGCCATACTAGAATGTATGTGCCATGGACTCTAGACCGGTTAAAGCTGAAGGGATGATTGAGAACCAGTTAGTTAGATTGGCTAAATATCTGGATATCCAAATCACCACTGACATCCTTGTTATTGATGTTCCAGACAAATGGGGGATGTTTCTTTCTAGGAAATGGGGTGCCACTTTGGGAGGATCAATCCAAATGGATTGGACCTATGCCACCGTACCAGCATTGGATTTTTCACTTGTTAAGTTGTATTCTGAAAAGGAAAAAAGACACCATCATGTTGAAAACCCTCAAAGACCATTGGATGAGTATTCTTACCACACTAATGAAAATGGGACCTATCAAATCAACTCCACCTTCTTGGAACCCCTCCAAGAAGAAATAAAGACTGAAAAACTTAGTGAATTATGGAGAATGAATTTTGATGGTGCTTACTCTAGAAAATGCAAGGGGGTTGTTGTTGTCATTATTTCACCAGAGGGTAAGGTTTTCAACTTTGCTTTCAGATTGGAATTTGAAGCAACTAACAATGTGGCAGAGTATGAGGCACTTCTACTAGGCATTGAGATTTCCAAGGACATGGGGATCAAGTTGCTTATTATTAAAGGGGATTCTGACTTAGTTGTCCAACAAGTTAAGGGTCAGTTTGCATGTAAGTGTCAAAGACTTAAAAATATAGAAATGCAATCTGGGATACAATGGAATTCTTTGATGCCCTTAATATAGAAGCAATTCCTAGAGATCAGAATAGTGCCTCCGATAAACTTGCAGTTTTAGTGTCAACTCTTCAGCCATCGGATGAGATGTTAGAGGGGGATTGTCCTTTAGAGATTAACTTTAAACCTTCTATTCCTGATAATGTAGAACATTGGCAAGTCTTCATAGATGATGAGGAAATTTTAAGATTTATTCATAATGTCGATGAATTCATAAACTTTAAAGTAAATGATCAGGAGGAAGATAAAGAATATTATGGAGAAGGCGACCAGTGAGACCTGGACCAAAACTCTAGATCACACTTGTATAGGCTCCCAGAGCGATCTTGGTCACTACTATGAACTATTTTTGTGCGACTTGTCACGTAGAAACCCTTTTTTTGTGCGACTTGAGTCTTTTTGTTTATTTTCTACCTTGATTGTGACCGTTTACAGTTCTATGCGACCCCAACCGCACCTGTTCCGCTGACAGGTCCATCCTGCAGTTTTTTTAGCCCTTTGCGGTGTTTGAGACCCTTTCCAGACCTCTTGTCTATGTTCTTCACCTTCCTCGACTATTTCCTTCCAAATCCGATTTCTTACAACCCACTATTTTGTTTTTCGGTCCTCTTTCCCTTGTATGTGAGCCCCTTTATTCGAGCTTGGTAGCTGAGAACCCTAGTCTGTTTCCTACAACTTGTTAAGTTTCTTATGCGTTCATTTACTTGTGTACATTTTGTTTTATGGAAGAATTATTTGTTTTGAAAATATTTACTGTCATTCTGTTATTTATTTTTTTGCATATGCATCTCGACAGTGAGATCGCTGAGGTTTAGACATTACACACCACTTGTGCACACATCTCATACCCTAAAGTAAAACGCTTGGTTATGCATCGAAGGCTAACCCTTCATAGTCCTCCTTGTGCATGCTAAGGGCCATATTGGGTGTCGAGGACAAAAGGGTTGAAGTTCCAGGAAACCATCTTGGATGTGTCATGAACGAGGTAGCCTAGCTGCCAGTCTCTTAGGGATATTTTATCCGAGGTCCCTCTCGGTAGTGGGTTTCTCTTAGCCTCTGGTTCTTCCATTTCGTATTGTTTGACTGCGGATTTGACCACCCAATAGAGGATATGATTTGTGAGAGGATTCCATCTTGTAGCTAGGATTTTGCTTGCACTTATACCCCATAGGTTAGTGCATCATTTTCTTTATAGGTAGTGCTGCTTGTTTGGCCTCTTTGTTATAGACTCTCCTGCTGTGACACACTATTGTAGTTCAGTTTTAGAGCTTTCTTTTTGGACCGCGTGCCACCATTTATCATCTCTCCTTCTGCACAATAGACTGTAGTTGGACTTTTGAGCTTTCCTTTGACACCCTTGAGCCTTCATTCATCATACCGCACACCATCACGCCATCATTGATTTACCACGCTACTAGCAGAGACTTAGGGGGCGTACCTCTCAGTTCGGTTCCTTGAACCGTCATCGTTGGATCCATATTCGACATTGTTTACCACCTTCAGAGCCCTA
This sequence comes from Pseudotsuga menziesii, assembly GCA_001517045.1. Classification (NCBI taxonomy): domain Eukaryota; kingdom Viridiplantae; phylum Streptophyta; class Pinopsida; order Pinales; family Pinaceae; genus Pseudotsuga; species Pseudotsuga menziesii. The sequence goes on from LPNX010654720.1 coordinate 220,790, forward strand.
CACTACATTTGAGTTTGATTAGGATTCCTATCAATTCGAACCTACCTTGTTCACTACCCCATCTAGCCTCATGGCTGGTGCACCTTCCAAGCCCTTTTAGGGGGGGATGGTTGATAGTGGACTCGTGACCGCTCCACCCGTCATATCGGGTATTATTTCAACCAGACCTGTAGGTCTTGATCCTAGTGGGCCCCTCGTCATCGTACACACTACTGTTGGTCTACTACCCACTAGTGGTGGCCCCACTCCAGCCACCATGGTTCATACCATACCTTTCTTTATGCATGGGGGCTTTGGCCCTTCTACCACCATTTTGGCTATTCACACATTCTAGTGATTACTCATACTATCGGAAGTCAGCCATACCAACCCTTATTTGCACGTAGAAACTATATGTCCGTTGGTCCCAACACCATTGCTGGGCCTCCTCGATCTAGTCCCGGTCCCAGTCTACCCTTTATGGCTAGTCTCAACCTGCTTGATTTGGCACGGTTGACAAACGACCCTATCTTTCATGACCCGTTGTGGCCTCCTATGCCTACTAAACTCCCTTCGGGCATCCCTAAGTTTGAGGGAAATGCGAGAGAAGACCCTCAAAACCACATCATGTCCTTCCACTTATGGTGTTCCTCTAACAACATAGTGGATGATTTTATCTGATTGCAGCTATTCCAACACACATTCACTAGTGTTGCAGCCAATTGGTACATCGAACTTCCCCATGCCACTTACCTAGACCTTTTCTCGCTAGCCTTGATGTTTCTCTAGTACTTCCAGCTACTCATCCGTTACGATGAGGGGGTCAAAATCTTATTATCCCGTCGATAGAACAATACTACCCATATCACAGATCATATCCATGAGTGGTGTCATCGCCTTAAATTGTATAAAATCTAGTTAGATGATAGGATCTTCTTAGATTGGTTTCTTAAAACCTTACTCCCCCCTATCGCTAAAGATGTTGCATCTGAGCGCCCACAAATTTAGGAAGAAGCCATCCTCAAATCACAACAGTTTGATCTCATCTATGCCCAATTGGGTTATCTTTATGCCATCATACCTTATGCTCCCCGTGTTGGATCCTCACATTGAGATACATCGGGGGCATCTCATGTTGTTGATGGAGTCATTGGATTTATTATCCAGCATCCCCATTTGTACATGACCTCTACTTCAATGCCACCTCAATTCGGTAACACCCCTAGTGTTTCCCAACCTGGCTACACACTTGACTTTTCACGCGTAGTGGCTCAGTCTGGAGCCACACCTTCCTATGCATCTTCCACACCCGTTCCTCACGTCCATGGACCAAATTGCATGGAACTTGCGTGTAATGGCATAACGATAAGCTTTACAGCCCCTCCAGTTGCTCCTGCCTATTACCCACCACCTATGTAACCCACGCCTGCTTCGGTCCCACCTCCTCCTGTTCCTCAAGGACAGGTCTACACTCACCAGAACCTCCCTAATCAACTCACCCTCAATAACCAATAAGGGCAGGGAAGACGACAGAGAGGTAGGACCAGGGAAACAACCAACCTCAAGGAGGTGACCAACAACCCAACCCTCCAAATAACAACAGAGCTAATTCCCTTGCATAGAACCCCAACGTCCACCTATGTTGGGCTAGGAAAAGTGCATAAGGAAGAATTCGTCATGCAAGCGCATGAGGAAAAATGGGCGTGCGATGGAGGAAAAGCAGGTAAAGAAAGAAGCGCGAGCACAGAGAAGAGGAAGATGCGATGAGGAAAATCACATCCAGAGTTGGTGGAAGAGGTAGGTAGAAGAGTTAAAGCGAAACAGGTGCAAGTCAAGGAAGTCTACAGAAGGACGAACCAACATAAGGCTAAAGAACAATTTTTCAGCTAGTTGTGACCTGTACAGACAGGCTGAAAGACATTTCTGCGACTAGTTAAGGCTATGGTTAATTTAATATAGGACTTTTGCGGCCAGTTTGGCCTGTCATCAATGTAATCGCAGATATTTTGTAGCTACTTGTGTCTGTAATAACTGAGGTGTACTCAGCCGACCCTGCGTGGTCTTGTAAATATAAATAGGAGGAACCCGTTCTGTATAAGAGTTAGATCCGGTTAGATCATATTAGATTCATTTAGCTTTAGTACTGGGTGACTCATAAGAGGAGTCTAGTAGAATTAGAAGGTTGTTGAGCCGCGAATCTGCAGCTGAGTGTGCAGACAGTAAAGTAGAAGAGTCGATCCAGGCTATGTGCGGATTAGTAGGAATAGATAGAAGAATAAAACAGAGAGCATGAGAGAAAGAAGAGTCCGAGTCCATTAGCTATATCTTATAAACAGTCTGCAAGTTGCAGAATGTAAGGTGCTATACACTTTTCTGATGCCAGATGAAGAGCACATTGGTGGTTTTTATCAGATGGGTTTCCACGTTATTTCTTGTGTCAAATGGGTGAATGTTTGCTTACTTTACATTATTACAGTTATTGTGGAATGTATGTCGCAATATTACCAATCAATATATGAATGAATGAATATTTAAGGTACGGTCAACATATTATGCATGATTTCATGGTTAAGATGCTAAGTTACCTTATAAGTGACACACTGTCAATTTAGAAGTAAGGAATCAGCTATGTCCCATAGTTACGCCAGTTGTTGAGTTTGAAGGACAAGGTTGTGTCGAACGCGGATTGCGACACAATGTTGCACCTTTGTCGCATGGTGGTAAGAATCCATCCCTCCATCCTTGTCGAGCACCTTGGCTGTGCGCCAAGGGACTATAATCCCTCAGCAACTACAGAAACATGGTTCTGGTAGTTACACATCAAGATATCTCGGGTGAGACTGCGCTTGCCTCGCGGGTGTTGTCGATTGAGCTTGCTTTGTCGGGCCGATGTCTTTAGGTGTCTTGTTGGTATTATGTTGTTGTTGAACCTTGGGTCGCGTAAGTAAGGAGATAGAGGCCAATAAATGGTTCCATTGCTGGGACTGTTAATCGTTTGAGTCGAGGGAAATGTTGTGGCATCTGACAAAGAAGGAAATAGAGGACTGGATGGAGTCTAAGATGCTAGTATTTTCAAAAGAAGAGAGCGCAAGATCATGGTTGAGTACAAAAAACCGGTTGGACCAGTACATATATTCTGATATTCACGAGATATTATTTGCAGAGTTTCCCATTGTGTTGCACGAGTGGTTGTCAAGGTTGGCAACTCGACAGACAAATTTCCAGAGAAAAGAAGCGGTCGAGTGGAGTGATCAGTTGGTTCTCGAGATAACCAGTGTAAGTAACATCATCTCTAGAGCTGTTGATTTTTGGGTCGATAGTATTTTGCAAGGGTATATTACTGAGTTTGCAGTAGAGACTATAACCTCATTTAGTGAGGTTGATAGAAATTTTTTCTAAGGATTGCGAAGAAGGTATTTGTTATATATCGGCACATGGATAAAGATGTTAGTTTATGAGAAAGGTATCTTGCAGTTGAGTAGTTAAGCCGCATATCCAAGGAGAGGAGATATGTCGCAGGAAATCTACAGAGAAAATGGGAAAATATGAGTTGAGATGTTCCCAGGAAGTACAAAACTTGAATTAGAAGCTGGAGTCCTAAGAAGTGGAAGGCGATTCAGATCGGGGAAAAGAAGAAAGACAGAGGGAGGTCGACGAACTCCTAGTCTATTCAAAGAAAGTGAGCACGAACTTCAGTCACAACTGGATGAAGGGTCTTATGACGAAGAGGAGAACTATAGCCTAATTTCAGAAGGAGCAAAAGAATCTGAAGAGTCTGTGGAGACACACAGATCAGGGCGCGACTACATCACACTAGGAGTATCGCTAGAGGTAAGGTCTAGAGCCTCATATCCTGAAAGAGTTGTTAATACTGATAATGCTAGTACTGTGACTAGCGCGCAGGAGGGTACACCTCTGCTAAATTATTCATCACATAACCCTGACACCAACTCAATGGCTGAGAATGATATTTGGTTACCCACATTCAATGGGAATGGAGCAGAGGATCTAGAGTAGCATTGGTTCCTCTGTGAAGCTGTTTGGATGGTTCACCTAGTTCATAATGTGGACATAAAGAAAGCGTAGATGATCACGAATCTGAGGGGTCGTGCGTTGGATTGGTTTATAAAGTTCTACGTAGTACCGCTAGGAAGGCCACAGAAGACCCTTGAATAAATACGACTTGCGATGATCTGTGAGTTCAAAAAACATAAATCTAAGTCGTAGTGCATGACTGAGATCAAGGAGATAAAATAAGCATTGGCAGAGTCAGTATGGGACATTGACCAGCGGTTTAAAAATTTGATGGCTAAAGTAAGTTTCCAAATGTCAGATGTACAACATAAAGAGTGGTTTATTGCTATGATGTTACCATACATTCGAGGCCCATTAATGCAACAAAATATTGAATCATAGACATAAGCACTAGAACTGGCAATGAAGCTGAAAGCCTCGCCAATCGACGACGGTGTTGCAGGAATGGTGCAGATTCAGTCACAGCTGGCTAATCCGACAATACAACTTCAGGACATTAAGAAGGGTAAGGAAGCACAAGAATACTTATGGTGTACGAAATCTAGAACAGATAGACACACCAAGGATAATTGTTTGACCTACATGAAATATATCTCATCGGGTGCGCCAAACCCATTAAGTGCCTACGGAATACCTTGGTGCCGCATATGCCAATCTAGAGGACATCACGACGAGGAGTGTCTATACTTGCAAAAGTGTGTAAGTACCCTAGAAATCCTTTTCTATAAATTTTGTAATTCAGTAGGCCATGAAGAGAAGGATTGCAGAGCATACCAACTCTTGAAGGAAAAGACGGTCAACACCTACTTGATGAAGAATGATGGGGAACCTCAGGCTGAGCCAACGCAAGCATCCTATCATCCTGCGCAATTCCCACTCAGAATCAATATGCACCACATAATCAATATCAGCCACAATTCCAGTAGAATCAGTATCCCCCGCAGCAACCATACCCTCAGGGAAGGGGTGGTGGGAACTTCAAAAGAAGAGGAGGAGGATTTGGCAGAGGAAGAGGTCAGGTTACATGCTATAACTATGGACAACCAAGCCATTATGCCAGATATTGTTAGGAACCTACAAAGACATGATCATATTGCAAAGCACAAAACCATAATGTAGAGCAGTGTCCCTAGTTGATCGCAAAGTGGCAATCTAGGACCATCACATGTCCTAATCTTGTGCATAATCTGAACCCAAATCCAAATCCTAACCTGAATGTCAAGATGATTGTTTCTGAGTTGAGAGAGCCGAGCATTGCTATCATAACATGAGGAGGTGTTGCCACCGGAGCTAATCATGAAATACCACAAGAACAACTGCAGCCACAGAAGAAAGTGCCATTCGACGTCCAAAAACAGAAACAAACCTTTTTGGACGTGCGACCGGAGTTCATGGACCCAGAACAACTGTCGGCATCAGCAGAAGTAAGGGAGATGCCTGAACGATTTCAACAGATATTCCAGAAGAAGGTCCCACAAAAGGTTAGTAATATTAAGTCCTTTCTGTCAAGTTGCTTAGCATTAATTCAAGATAAATATGCCATCGTGGAACTACAAGCACTGATAGAAGAAAACCTAGAAGTGTCGCAACCTGAAATGAGAGTTAACCAGGTCAGAAAGAAATTCAAAACTGGGCGTGAGTTGAGAATGATTGCGCAAATAGGAGATTATGACATGGATTACATCTTTTAGATCTGGGATCGGACATCAATATTTTGATGCGACAAACTTGGGAAAGCATGTGAAAATAGCTCTTGGACTGGTCCCCTGTCCAGTTGCGACTTGCAAATCAGGCAAAGGTTCTACCAATTGGTAGGTTGAGTCAAGTCCTTGTCGACATTGAGGGGTTGCACACATTTGCAGACTTTGAAGTCATTAACATTATCGATGACAAGAACCCATATCCTGCGCTGCTGGGGATAGATTGGGCCATAGATAATCAGACCATTATCAATTTCAAGAAAATGATACTCTCATTCGAGGATAATGAGATGAGGGTAGTGTCTCCCATTGATCCATTAGAGAGACAAAGATACATTGAGCCTGTCTACAATGAGGGACAGGGTGATTATATTAGCAAGATCTACAATGTCACTTCCCTACAATAATACTATATCAATCTGACAGTAGATGGAAACCTGAGCTAGAGGAGTGCTAGTTCATGCACATCCGACTCAGGAGAGGCCTTGGACAATTGGAAAAAACGGTTGCATGAGGTCTCTATGAGGATGCGTGCTAGAATCACAAGGTCTGTGCGACAGGTGGAGAATGAGTTACGAGAACTTCCCACCTATGAGGGTTTTCCTATCCTTACGACCTTCCTACATGAGTTTGAAGAAGTCATCACAGAGTCGTAGAGCCTGTCTGCATTAGACCATGTGCTAAAGGCTACATCCGCTAGATGGTGGGGTACACACAAGCAGTCCATATTAGAATGGACATAGTGCAGAATCCAAATTCGGTGAAGTAGTCACCACTGTGAGTCATAAGTACATAGGATTGTCAAATCCTGTCTAGCACATAAATCAGTGTCGCACCGCATTTGTAGAATACCCTCGTCAGGAATGGGTCCGTCATTTCATTCACACATTGGAAATGACACCCTGAAGCTGGTATACATCTATGGAGTTGCGACAAGGAACTCAGGATTGGGAAGAAGTAGCTAAATAGTTTGCGTACACATTTGAATTTGCTGATGAGCAACCTACAGTTGATGCTGCACTTCAAACGATAAAGGAAAAAATATTTGTTGAAATCCTCGTTGAAGAGGAAAATTTCCACCAGTGCAGCGCGACCATCTAGCAATGGATGGACTACTATAATATAGATGGAGACCCAGATAATGATATGAATAACATAAACATATCGAAATCATAGGGTATGAGCGTAGTAGAAGGAAGTGGTATTTCAAGTGACCAGTTCCTCAAGCCGCTAAAAATCAAGAAAGTAAACATTGGGTCACCAGAGAACCCGAAGTTTTCCAATACAGGAGATTATTGGGATGATGAGACGGTTGCGAAGATCACAGAATTACTGCATGAGTTTCAGGATCTATTCCTTGTCAACTTTTCAGAGATGAAGGGGATAGTAGGAGACCTAGGGGAGATGAAAATACCCCTAAATCCAGATGCTAAGCTAGTCAAACAACGACCTTATAGGTTGAATCCGATGTATAAATAAAAGGTAAAAATGGAATTGGATCACATGGTCGATGCAGGAATCATTGAACTTGTTGAGGAATCGGAGTGGACCAGCCCTATAGTGATCCAGGATAAGAAAACCACATGTGAAGTTAGGATATGTGTCGACCTAAGGAAGTTGAACGATGCATGCCTACACGATCCATTCCCAACACCATTTACAGATGAAGTATTGGAAAGCGTCAGAGGACAAGAGATGTATTCATTCACCGACGGCTTCTCTAGCTATCATCAAGTCAGTCATGAAGGATGATCGCCATAAAGTGACCTTCGTCACAGAATGGGGATGCTACTAGTATCATGGTAATGCCCTTTGGACTCAATAAGCACTTTTTATTTTTTCTAGAATAGTAGTTTCTGCTTTTAAAGATTTCATTCATAAGTTTCTTGAGGTCTACTTTGATGATTGGACTGTGTTTGGTCTAGTAAGAGACCATATTGAGAGTTTGCGCTTGATGCTGGGCCACTGTCACTAGTATCAGATCGTGTTTAATTTGCAAGATATGTATTTTTTGTGCACCATTTGGTGTGCTATTGGGTCATGTTGTATGTCGCGATGCAATTTTGGTTGAACCAGCAAAAGTTGCGATTATCCTTGACTTACCACCACCCACATCAGTCTTGCAAATTAGATCAGTGTTAGGACATACAGGCTACTACATGAAATTCATCAGAGGATATGCAGAGATAACTGCACCTATGGAGAAATTGTTGAAGAAAGATGCAAAGTTTCAGTGGATAGAACCCTACCAAGAAATCTTGGATAAATTAGAGAACAAGATGGCCACTGCCCCAATACTAGTATTCCCAGGCTGGAAGAAGGAGTTCCATGTTCATGTCGACGCGTCGTATATCGCGCTTGGAATTGTCTTGATGCAACCAGGAGAGGGTGTGCTTGACCACTCCATTGCTTTTGCTATTAGGAAGCTGTTGATGACATAGAAAAATTACATGACAACAGAAAGAGAAGGGCTCGCCATGGTATACGCGCTGCAGAAATTCCGACATTACTTGTTGGGTGGACATTTCAAAATGTACACTAATCATTTGGATTTAAAGTACCTGGTCAACAAGCTAGTGTTGGGGGGGAAGATCTGTCGATGGCTCCTCCTATTTCACGAATTCAACTTTGAAGTCGTTATTAAACCTAGTCGACTGAATGTTAGACCTGACCACCTGTCAAGAATAGAAAGCAGTGAAGAACCAACTAGTCTGGAGGATAATTTGTCGGACGTGCAGTTGTTCATAGTCACCATGATGGATGATCAAAATAAGGAATTTAACGCCACCATCCACTTCCTAAGCATAGTCTATGCACATGAAGGTTTCTCCACTAACCAGAAGAAACATTTGGTTGTCAAAGATGCTGATTATATGTTAAGCGAGGGACATTTATACATGCTGGGCGCGGATGAAATACTGTATCGGTGTGTTTTTTACTATGAGCAATCGTGGGTAATGAGTGAAGCACATGCTGGTGTTGCAGGAGGACACTATGATGGAAAGAGAATTGTGCGTAATATATTGCAAGCAGGACTATGGTGGCCAACCATACACATGGATACTAAGAGTTTCTATTGGCGCTGTGACATCTGCTAAAGAATAGGAAAACCGTTGCGTCGTGATGAGATGCCGCTTGCGCCACAGATAACACTTCAAGAATTTGACAAATGGGCTATTGATTTCCTTGGACCGATCAGTCCACCAGGGAAGTGGACTGGCATGCGCTACATTATCACCGCGACATACTACTTGACCAGATGGGATGAAGCTGCGCCTATTAAAAATTGTACTGCTGCGACTACGGCGAAGTTTTTATTTGAAAATGTGGTGACCATATTTTGCTTCCAAAAAATTCTACTCAACGACCAAGGTGCACATTTTGTTAAAAAAATGGCTGCTGAGATTACTGCAGAATTCCAGATCCATCACAAGAAGATGACACCTTATCATCCTCATACGAATGGAACGGTTAAATCCTTCCATAAGATTCTGGAGAATGCATTAACCAAAGTATGCAACATGCACCGAGATGACTGGGATAAGAAAGTATCAGCTATGCTATGGGTGTACCGCACAACTTGCAAGAGACTGATAGGGCACACCCCATTTAGACTGGTGTATGGACAGGAAGCTGTTGTGCCAATGGAGTACATTGTACCAAGCCCACGGATTGCTGTGCTGACGGGAATTATTGACGAAGATGTTTTCAAGAAAAGGTTGTCACAGCTCATTCAAATGGAAGAGGAACGCTTCATCGCAGGATTCCATCAAAACATTGAGAAGAAAAGGAAGAAAGCATGGCATGATCACCATATCTAGATTAAGACATTCGAAGGTAGAGGACTTGTGTTGCTATATGATGGTAAATTTTTCAAACACACAGGGAAATTAAAGACGCATTGGCTAGGGCCATATTTGATCACGTACATCACTGACGCGGGTGCAATAAAATTATAGAAACTAGATGGAACATATGTCGCAAGAATGGTGAAAGATAGTCGCTTGAAACCTTACTATGATGGCCACAACATGCCTGGGTAGGATCGCATCGCGTGAAGAAAAAATGTTGATGTATTTGTAACTTCAGAATGTATTCACTTGTATATCTTATGTATTGTACCCCAATGTTTATTCCGGGAAGTATCTATAATGTAATTGAGTCATGTCATGCCCTGATGTTCTGATCAGGAGATTCAATAATGTAAACAAGTCATGTAAAGTCATTGAGGTTAACCCTCCATTGTAAGTTGGAGCAATAGTCCCCACAATTGTGTCAAGGTTAACCCTTCTTGTTGATCGAAGGGAAAAGTCCCCATAGTTGTGGGGCACTAGGGTTATTAGACTCTCTTAGAGATGTCGGCCCTAGTAAGTGATTGTTAAGTGGGGCCAACATGTTGAAGTGGACATCAAGTGAACGAAAGAATATAAATAAAGAGTGAGCCTCTCTATTTATTACACACACACTCACTCACTGGGGCGCATGAGTGAGAGAGGAGAAACTCTCTCAAGTTAGAGAGAGAGAACAAGCTGTTGGAGATCATCTTTATGTTTTCGGGTTTTACTGCTACCATTGGTGCTCATTCTATCTCTGAGGAAGTTGCGGGGTTTTCTCCTTTATGGTTTCCCTGAGGAAAATTCTTTGTGTCTCTTGTCTCGTGTGTTTATTGCTGTGCATGTTATTCTCTCAGATAAGATCCTAAGATCATATTGCTTAAATGATAAAAATCTAACATGGTATCAGAGCTAACCTAAGAAGAATACAACGTGCAGCTGTAGAAGCTACGACTTCTTACTTTTTGGGTCTCTCTCCACAATCCATCAGCAAAAGTATGCTAGGATGACTCTCCATTGAAGGGTGCATCTTTCTGTCGAAGCAGAATTTGATTCCGGGCATTTTCAATTTTTGGTGTGGGAAATTAGGGATTTTTACAGGAGAGGAATTTTTGAGTGAGCCCGGCATAAGATTTCTCTCCTCATCAAAATTGAAGTTTATAGACCTAGGTCGAGATTTTTGGTTGGGTGAAACTCCATGAAAGTCAAACCCTAGTTTGACCCTGGGCTTGAAAAACCCTAAATACTAAAACTGATAAGTTTTGGTAAATTCGCTATATTTCAGGATTGCAGAAGTCTCAGGGGCTGAAACTTTCATAGGGAGAAGATAAAATCCTGATGTACACTGTATCCAAGTTTTACTCTCATATTCGCTATATTCTAGGATATATGATTCCTCCAAGTTAGGGTTTCAGCCTCTTCCAGGATTGATCCCTAAATAGGACACCTGGGGAGAATTGCTATATTTTGGGCTACGAAGGTCCAAATGAAATTTCTCAAGATGTTACAAAAAGGGAATGGAATTTAATTTCTTTGGTAGAAGTTTCAGGCCCAAAATATGAAACAATGGCACGTGGCCGTCCGTACAACTTCGCTATGCTGAACTGTCCTGAAACATCTCATCTTGGGAAAACGATAATAAATATCAATTGGTGAAACCAATTCTGATGAAACCTATGGTGTTGAAACAAGGACAAGTGAGGCTACTTCAATGCAAAATTTTAGACACAAAGGAGTAGTATTTTCGGATATACCGCATAAATAGCATCAGGCATTTCTACAGAAGAAATTGGTAAACTAGGGCTTCCTGTTCCAGGAGCTTCCCTCCACTGTTTTCAGAAAATGAGTACATTGGACAACTCACCTTGAAGAGGTATATATTTCTATCCAATCAGATCTAAAATACTCAAAGTTTTCAAAATTAGTGTTTCTTTGACAAACCCTAGATCAACCAGCTCCGGAACTAGGACGGACACCTCAAATCGGTAAGATCTAATCTTTTGCTATTTTCATTTGAGGTTCTCATTTCAAAGTGATATATCACATCAGCTTGATGATAATATTGGTGAATTTGACAACTTCCAAGCATGGAAGTATATGATCTCTCTGAAGAAAATGAATTGGACACCTACATAAGTAGAGAAGTTCTAGTTCTAGAGGGAGATGAAGCTAAAAGCCTTACTCAAGAAGAACTTGGTCAAGGCCAAGAAGATAATTGTTGATTCAATAGAGGATCACCTTATACCACAAGTGTCTTCTCTAAAGACACCTAAAGAGATGTTTGATTCCTTGACCAATCTATTTGAAGGGAATAACATAAATCAGAAGATGACTTTGAGAAAACAGTTGAAGAATGTGAAGATCTAGAATGTAGAAACCATATAGTCATACTTTACAAATCAAAGAACAACTTGAAGCAGTAGAAGAAGAAGTGGAGAATGCAGAAGTTGTGATAACCACCTTGAATGGCCTCCCAGGATCATGGGATTCATTCATTCAAGGAATGTGTGCGAGAAGGAAGTGATTACTTTCAGCAGATTTTGGGAAGAAGAATAAGCTTGACTCATAATAAGAGAAGAGAGGATGGGAGCAAGTGAAGATCAAGCTCTCACCATCCAAAGAAGATCCCTCAAGCGATGAGGAATACAAAGGACTCAACTCTTGAAGAAACTCTTATGCATCTTATCATTTGGATAAAAAATGATGAATGAAGAAGATGATGAAGTTGAAGGCTCAAGAAGGAGTCTACCCACGAAACAAATTGTTAGGTATAACTCCCGATTGATTGATTATTCAAATGCAAATGCCTATATTTATACATTTCATGAGGCGGTTGATTACCAGCCTTTTCTCCTTCCTATCTA